>JBBPJO010000234.1:0-18286 GCA_038088815.1 Boletus nobilissimus | reverse complement strand
TGTCGTTCTCGAGGTAGGACTGCGCCTGTTGGATGGCGTTGTGGAGGTCTGCAGGCGCGTTTTGAACGGCGAGGTCAAAGTGAAAGCCTGGGGAGAGCACGAGCGCGGTGTTGCCAGTGCTGAGGGCAGCGGGGATGGGCCAGAGCGCCCAAGCGCCGTGGAGGAGAGAAAGGGCGAGCAAAAGACGGAGTGCCATTTGGACTTTGTTCGGTTCTGAGTTGGGAGATCTTTATACAATGCGTGCTGGAAGGGTCATGTGTACCTCCTCGTCCACACGATCATCTAAATCCACTGAACGAGTCACCGAGTGCGAGTGCGAGAAGAGCCACGTTCTTGCTCTGAGTACTGAGTGGTGGACGACTGAAGACAACCGTCAACAACTTGAGAGTGTCCGGTCTTACTCTGGGCAGGGTAGAGTGTCTGTATTGGCCAATTGGCAGAGTAACTCCATCTTCAACTTGGACCATCACGCGTCGGCCTGCCTTGTGACTGACCCAAATGGCGTTCTGAGACTGCCGTGACCTCGAGCTTTCCCAAGACGCTCCCACAGAGGGTTCAAGAAGTCAATGCGTGGGACAAGGAAAGAGAAAAAGACACAAGCACAGGGCGCGACGCGGTCCGGCGGTGACATTGCAAGAGCGTTCAGTGCAAGCCATGCCGCTGATGCATCCGATGAGGTTATTTATGATGGCCGCGATTACATTGACCCCGTTGGTGACGGGTTCTCTAGTATGTGTTTCACGCACATCTTTGGTTTCAACGTGCCATCTCATGTAAATCTGGCAATGCACGGGTCGCGCACATGGACGTTCACGCCCAATTGGCAACCATTACCATTACCCTTCCGTAGAAAGACACGACTTTCGATCAAGAAACGGCACACTCGTACCCACTAGCGATGGCCGGACAACGGGCCCGGCCAGTGACACAATCGAACTGACCGATTCCAGCGATTCAACGCGTCGTCCATCACCTGTGGATGTGGAGGTGATTTCGACTTCGGACAGCGAGGTACGAGTGGTGCGCAGAGACCCCCCAATGTGTTGGCTGTGCCGCGGCAGGTTTCGACGTCTTGGCCCAACCCACCGCCACAACGGGCTCCAGTAGCGTCGTACGATGAAGCAGATAGCACAGGCGAGGACTTGCTAGACCATGGGATCCTCAGTCGGATGGTAAATGCCATTTTCAAAACTGGTGCCACGAAACAATTATTAATTGCCATTGAGTGAACTGTCTGTCCTTTTTCTCTGTCCCCTGAGCATTTTGTCTCAAGACTTGGGGATCACCAGAAATTGATGCCATGGTCCATGGTCCCTCCGCCTGTGCTGATGGTGCCAACACAGTCAGAATTACTAGGTATAGATCCGCTCAGAAGCTGCCAGGACAACCACCGAGAGCCAATTGTATCTGATGCATCCGACCTTCTGAATACAGGATATGCTTCCCAGCCACACCTAAGTTTTCCTCAGCTAAGAACCTTGCAGATTATGCATCGGGCTACGTGTCCTCGTCGCTAATATCAGTCTTCCAACCACAAGTTGTCTGTAGATACTTACATCCTATTACAGTGGTGTTGAAGCTTCTTTGTCTCGTACCACGTGGCACCCCTACGAGGACCCCGAAAAACTTTCGGTGAAAGAAGAATCAAGAACAGCGTCCAAAGACGCACAACACCCCAAACACCATCTCAACATCCCCTCAAGTCCCCAGTGAAGTCCAGCACTTCGTCATGGCCCCCACAACCAGGGGTCGGACCGGTAACATCCCCAAAATCCCTGTGCCAACTGACACAGACAGATCATCCAGACGATCTTTCGTCCCCCCATCCCCGTCCCAAGACGACGAGGATTTCCACGACGCAACGGAATACACGGTCAATAACAAAGTCGATGCTACTAACTACTTACAGAAACGCGTGCTCTGCATCCTCGACCGACCCATGGATTTACAAAGCGTTGTCACCACACTACACCACATCAATCAACTACCTAATTTATCTATGACGGTAAGGGAGGCCCTACGCGCGATAGCTTACATTCTTGAGGACCATGCAGCATCGGAAATTGCAACATCCGTCACCACTCAGGTAATTAATAATATGCAGCCGCACATTGGCGGCCTAATTCACACGGGCAACACCCTCGAACACTCCGCCACTACACTACAACTCAACCAAGCCAAACTCACCAACACCCTAGACGCCCTCGACACCCAAGCGGACAGCCTCACGCAGCTTCACACCAAACTGGAAAATCTTTCTAACCTAACGGAGTCTACTAACCTGGCCTTAGAAAACATTAAGGACTCTCTCACGAAAACCACCCCGACCAACAACATCCAAGAATCCATCGATAAAATGATTGAAAATACCCAAACCTGCCTCGATGACCTCCTCGACTGCAACAAAATCAATGCTCAACACTCAACCCTGGCCAACACCTCCCAACCATCATACAGCGATGTCCTAAAGACAAGTACCCAAATTACCCTCACCAACGCTAACATATCCCCCCAGTCCACACCAGCCATAGCGCGTGCGGCCGTCCACGACAGACAGATACTAATCCAGCCATCAGGTACCGAACCGCTATTCGACCCCTCCCTCACTCCAGAAGACATCGCCCTATGACTCGAAAACGCAATAACCGCACTAGACAACCCTGACCAAATAGAAATAGCCATCAAAGCCGTCCTCCGCCTCCACACAGGTTCCCTCCTTCTCGAGCTCAATAGCAAGGAAGCAACTAACTGGCTGCGTACTGAAAACACCTGTGCCCAGTTCATCGCACTCCTCAATGTTGCAATAGCGGGGATCCGGTGTACACACCAGGATCCCGAGGATCTACTGTAGGGTACTTACCTTTGGACTGGAGAGAGTTACTCAGAGATGATAGCAGTAGCGGATCAAGAGAGTCTTGTTATTATTCAGACTCAGCGGAGTCTTATATACGCTTTGTAATGATTACTTAATATAGGTCACGTGACTGCAAGTGCGTGTCCTTTCAACACTCCCCCTTGTCTAGTATACAGTAGATACATAGATATAAAAGTGAGAAGTTATAAAGTAAAAAGTAAACGTCCGCACAATCTAAGATGGCGAGTTAAATTCCAGACCGAGCTGAGAGCGGAACTCCTTGAACTTGACATGTCCAAGGTTCTTTGTGAACATATCCGCAGGGTTGTCAGTCCCTGGGATGTAGAGTAGCTCTACTTGCTTCCAGAGCATCACAGCATTGTGCACAAAGTGGTAGCGGATGTGGATGTGTTTGGAACGTTTTTCGGTGACAGGATTTTGTGCAATAAAGAGCGATCCTTGATTGTCACCACAAATGGGGATGGGACCAAGGTGATAGCCGAGTTCTTCCATCATCTGATGAATCCAAATAGCCTGGCGCGTACAGTCGCTCAAGGCCATATACTCAGCTTCCATAGAAGACAGAGCGGTGGTCTTTTGTAGGTGTGAGTTCCACAAGAACACACCATCCGCGAATTTCAGGTAAAAACCTGTTTGCGAGTGAGACGTGACTTTGTCTTGTCCCCAATCAGAGTCGGTGCAGGCGATGATGCCTTTCCCGGTTTTGCCATGATATATGAGAGAGTAATCTCGGGTACCAAGTAGGTACCGGCAGATGTATAGAGCTTTATTCAGATGCTCTTCTGATGGGTTTGCTGACATGCGGGCGAGTTGGGTAACTGCATATGAGATGTCAGGTCTTGTGCCGATCATAAGATACAGCAATGATCCGATCACCTGTTGGAATCGCGTCCGAAGTTCCGGTTGAACAGGGAGATCATTCTTCTCTGGGTAGTAACCCTGAGGGAGAGGGGTGTTGGCGATTTTTGCGTTAGTCATTCTGCATCGCTCTATGACTTTGTCGAGGTATTCTCGCTGGTCTATCTTAATAGTTTGACCATCTCGACATATGTTCATTCTTAGGAATTCGCGTGTTTCTCCTAAGTCGCGACAGTCCCATTTCTTCATGAATGCGGCTTTAACCTTGTCTACAAAGGCTTTGTTGGGGCCGCAGAAGATGGCGTCGTCTACGTAGATAATCGCTAGGACGAGCTCTTTGCCTTTGCGATAGATGAACAGGCCAGCATCTGTCTTAAGACACGTGAAGCCAAGTTCTTTCATGGATTTGTCGAGTTCGCGCCACCAAGCTAATCCTGCTTGTTTTAGGCCGTATAAGGCGCGTAGTAGTCTCAAGACTTTTCCCTTTAGATGAGTGGGCATAAAGCCTTCAGGGAATTCCATGTATAATTCTTCGTCCAGTTTGCCATAGAGGTAGGCGGATTGGACGTCGAGACCAGTGATATACCAGTTTTCAATTGCTGAGAGGGCGAGCATGCACCACACTGTCTCAAAGCGTACGACGGGGGAGAATATCTGATCGAAATCAATCCCTTCTACTTGGGAGAAGCCCTTTGCCACAAGGTGGGCTTTCTTTCTACCGTCGGTTTTCACATCAAAGACCCATCGATTTTTTATAATCTTTCTATTTGCGGGTCTATCCACGATTTCATAGACTTTGCGGTCTTTGAGTATCTGTAACTCATCGTGGTAGGCTTTACGCCAGAGGGTTTGTTCGTCGGTTGGTAGTTTAAGTATGTTGCGGTATGTCCATTCGCGGTAGTTAACATTTGAATGTTCTATTTCCAACAGGAAGGCACGGCTGCAGAGGTATGAAACCAAAGCATCTCCCCCTTCCCTGGTGATGCGCTCAATGTCATCTTCCGACAGAGTTGGGGATGGAGGCAGTCCTCCAGGGACAACGGGTGAATCCGAGGGTCCAGCCGGTGCTTCTCCCACAAGTTTGCGCCAATCAGAGGCGCGCTCAATATCCTGAATCTGCTGGACAGGGTCGCAGCGTTCACCATACACATTACCGGGCCGAAGAGGGGCACGATGGTCACGCTGTGGTCGTTGAGGACGAGCAGGGGGGGCAGGAGGCTGATGGTGAGGAGGGGTTATGGGTGGTGCCGGCGGTGGAGTAGGTACTTGCGCGGGAGGTGGAGTAGGTGCCCTTGGAGAGGGCGGAGCGACAGGTCGACGAGGGGGTGACTCAGGGGGAGCGGGAACCACATCATCTCCATTGTTGGGGTAGTCAGATTCGGAGCCAGAGGACTCGTCATCGTGTGTGTGGGGTTTGGGCCGGTGGTTAATCGGTCGATGTGGCTGCGCCTTGGAGCATCTCGGAAAGAGATTCTCATCAAAGATGGCGTGTGCCAATGTATGTAGCGCATTGTTAGGGCGCATGAATAAGTAGTTTGAATCACTACCGGCAGATACGCCTAGGTAGATCATCAATTGCGACTTCAGTTGCAACTTTCCGCCGCGTGTTTCGACAGGAATGTGGACATAGGCGCCACAGCCAAAGACCCGAAGATGTGAAAAAGTGGGCTTCTGGCCCGTGAGCATCTCGGCTGGCGTTTTCCATTGTAAATGGGCAGATGGGGTGCGGTTGTACATGTGTAAGGCGTGCATCACCGCGAACTCCTAGTAGGAATCAGGTAGGCAGGCCTGCAGTCGCATGGGTTGTGCCTTGTCCATAATGGTACGGATGAGGCGTTCCGCGCATCCGTTCTGCTGGTGGGCATAGGGGGCGGATTGTTGAATGTTGATGCCATTGTCGCGCATGTACTCAGTGAAGGCTTTGGAGGTGTATTCTCCCCCTGCATCAGAGCGCCAGTGTTTTATGGTGGTGTTGAACTGAGTACGCACATAGGCGTGGAATTGTTTTGTGGCACGGAGGGTCTGATCCTTAGTTTTTATTAGAATCACCCATGCCATGGATGTAAAGTCATCATAGAAGACGACGGCGTACTTGTATTTATGATACGATTCTATTTCAAACGATTTTAAATCAGAATGAACTAACTCAAAGGGAGTGCTTGCACGCTTCTCGCTATGAGGAAAAGTACGGTTGGGCTGTTTGCCCAATTCACAACTGGGACAGATGGGGGTGTTAGACGGTATGTCTATATCCGGGAAGTCCTTTATGTGCTTCTTGGCTGCGTGGAGCACTTCACGTGAGGGATGGCCTAAATGGTGATGTAAGAGATCATAGTCGACTGCGGTAAGCGATGCTAGATCAGAGTGTGGTCGAGCTATAGGGGCTCGGAGCCAATAGAGGGTGTCTCCATGGGAGTGGAAACTTAGAATCGTCTTCCGCAGACATTTGTTGAATATATCGATGTAATTGTCGCAAGTTTTGATGGTGATACACCTGTCAGTAAGGAGGGTGCCCATGGAAATGAGCTTTACATTGCACGTAGGCATGTAAATGACTGGCGATAACCGCACGAGTCTGTCTTGGAAGCACACAATGGCAGTTCCTTGACCAATGATGTTTGCACGTCCGTAAGCCGTCTGGGAGTACCTAGGTGTCTTAAACTCCTGGTATTCGACCAGGTCGCTCAGGTTGTTAGTGTAGTGTGCTGAAGCACCGGAATCGAGGAGCCACATGTCAGGCGGTAAGATATCATCGTCGGTTGCCCTTTGTTTTCCTTTACTTTTGCTGGTCTGGTTCTCACAGTTGTCACACATCGCGAGAGGGAATGCAGCGGTAGTAGATTTGTCCATGCTATCTACTACAGGTATTCGAATGGTACAACTACGAATTTTCTGAGGTGAAAATATCCGCACGTCAGTACCTGCGAGAGATGGACAGAGGAAATCGGGGACTGACCAATCAAGGGCCTTGTCGAAGAATCGTTCCACATACTCATCAACCTCCATATCCTCCCTGAGACTCACGACGTCCTCGTCATCCGAATTAGAGAGGATCTCAACGATTCGGGGGGTCTCCATGCACTCTATAAGAGAGGGCGTGGAGGGACCGGCCTGGTGTCAAGGGAGGGTGCGAGCGCCAAAGGGGCCGTCTTCGTTGAACGCCGAGTGTTGGCGAACATGGCGGTGGGAGGCAACGAGTTCGAGGGTGCGAACCACCTCGGGAGTGGGGGTTGCCCCAATGCGGTGGGCGAGGGAGATGGCCTTTTGGGCCTGAGGGAAGGCAGGGGGGCCATAGTGGGTGGCGCCGATGGTGTGTGCGAGTGCATGGGGGTCGGAGACGGGCTCGCTGAAGTCAGGACAAGCCGGGTCAAAGACCGCGGGCTCGTGGAGGAAGTTTGCGAATGTGAACGAGGCGGAGGAGGCTTCGGTGGTGGCAGCCGCACGATCCTTGCGCTTCTTCTCTCCTTCTTCAGAGCGTTTGCCCTGACGACACTTCTTCCCCTTCCCTTTCTCCTCATCCTTCTTCTCGGTGGGAGTCTCCTCCTTCTTCTTCTGTTGGTTGTTGAAGGAGGGGTCGCCTTGTTGGCGACGGATGTTGGAGAGTTTGTTCGCCTGGGGGCGCGGCGGAGGACGGTGGGTGAGGTAGTGCTGCCAGGCAGCGGTGAGGACGGTCTCTAGTTCCGTCATGGAGAGGACCTTGTTCTTGGTCGGGTCAGCGTTGATTTCGGCATTGAGCTGCTGGTGCAGCGTCTCCGCATACTTGGGGAACTTGGCGACAGTGATGAGGGCCTTGAGGTTATCAGGGACCTTGTGTTGGAGCAGCTCCAGCTGCACGAATGAAGCATTGAGCTTCGAGAAGGCGGGACCGGGGTGGTTGTTGTCGGGGAAGGTAATTCCCAACATTAGCTTCCACTCGGTATAGGCGGAGGCGAGGGACACTTTGTCGTATTGGGCCTTAAGGGAGTCCCAAAGGGACTTGGCGGTGCCCATGGAGAGGACACGGGAGAGGATGGATGGTTTGAGGCGGAGGCAGATGGAACCGAGGGCCTGGTCGTCGTTATGGTCCCACTTCTCCTGGGCATCAGGGTCAGTGTTGGCGGGGCGAGACTTGTGGTACATCTTCTGCCAGTATCCCATGGCGCAAAGAGTGGCTTCCATCTCCTGGGCCCAACGCTGATAGTTGGTCCCGTTGAGCTTGGTGATGGTGGTGAAAATAGCTTGAGACATCGTGATAGTAGGTTCTGTGGAGATGACGTGTCAGCATGGTTACCAGTGAAGGGAGCGAGTAAAAGCGTTCGCATCGCTGAACATCAGAGCTCATAGAATGTAGGGTCATAGCGACCCCCTACTTCTAGAGTCTGGTGGCATTTACACCTTGAGCGTTGCCACGTCAAGGCGTGTCCAGCGTTGCCGCACAGGACAGCCAATGTCCAAGGTGTTCACCTAGAGCAGTGACAGCGTTTCCGCACAGTCAGGGCTTGGGGCTCATAACCTGTTGCAATAGCGGGGATCCGGTGTACACACCAGGATCCCGAGGATCTACTGTAGGGTACTTACCTTTGGACTGGAGAGAGTTACTCAGAGATGATAGCAGTAGCGGATCAAGAGAGTCTTGTTATTATTCAGACTCAGCGGAGTCTTATATACACTTTGTAATGATTACTTAATATAGGTCACGTGACTGCAAGTGCGTGTCCTTTCAACACTCAACATCCAAGGTATAGTAAAGGACCGACAGTATCCCATTCTAATCCCATTTCTACCCATCAACCATGACATCACCAACAAAGAATGGATAGATCTAATCGAACGAGAGAATAACCTCCCTCAAGGCTCAATCATAGGCACAAAATGGGTCAAGCCAATCGAGAAGCGCTCGAGAGAACAACGAGTTGCTCACGCGGTATTCACGTTCAATAACCCAGCCTCTGCTAACACCCTTCTCAGAGATGGCGCAATCATTGGCAAAACAAAACTCCACCCCTGGAAAGAAAAAAGAGACCCCATATGCTGTGTCAAATGCCAATTCTACGGACATACTGCTAAATCTTGTACAGCCCTCCACGACACATGTGTGACCTGCGGCCAAACCCACAAGACCGACGACTGCAACAACTGCCACTCTCTATTCTGCGTAAGCTGCAAATCCAGAAAACACACCAGCAATGACCCGTTATGCCCGTCCCTCCAACACAAAGTAGATGAGACCAACACTAAGCACCCTGAAAACGCCATGCCTTATTACCCTACTCACGAACCCTGGACTCACGCTATGCTCCCACCCATCAAACACTTGCGCTATGCCCCCCTCGGAGAACATGTTGAAAGGACACATACTTACAGTCACGTGACCAATATTAAGTAATCATTACAAAGCGTATATAAGACTCTGCTGAGTCTGAATATAAATAATACTCTCTTGATCCGCTACCGCTATCATCTCTGAGTAACTCTCTCCAGTCCAAAGGTAAGTACCCTACAGTAGATCCTCGGGATCCTGGTGTGTACACTGGATCCCCGCTATTGCAACAGGTTATGAGCCCCGAGCTCTGACTGTGCGGAAACGCTGTCACTGCTCTAGGTGAACACCTTGGACATTGGCTGTCCCGTGCGGCAATGCCGGACACGCCTTGATGCAGCAACGCTCAAGGTGTAAACACCACCAGACTCTAGAAGTAGGGGGTCACTATGACCCTATATTCTATGAGCTCTGATGTTCAGCGATGCGAACGTTTTTACTCGCTCCCTTCACTGGTAACCATGCTGACACGTCATCTCTACAGAACCTACTATCGATATGTCTCAAGCCATCTTCGCCAGCATTACCAAGCTCAACGGTACCAACTATCAGTGTTGGGCCCAAGAGATGGAAGCCGCCCTGCGTGCCATGGGCTATTGGCAGAAGATGTACCACAAGTCTCGCCCCGCCGACACTGACCCTGATGCCCAGGAGAAATGGGACCACAACGACGACCAGGCTCTCGGTTCCATCCGACTCCGCCTTGAACCGTCAATCCTCTCCCGCGTCCTCTCCATGGGCACTGCCAAGTCCCTTTGGGACTCCCTCAAGGCCCAATACAACACAGTGTCCCTCGCCTCCACCTATACCGAGTGGAAGTTAATGTTGGGGATTACCTTCCCCGACAACAACCACCCCAGTCCCGCCTTCTCGAAGCTTAACGCTTCATTCGCGCAGCTGGAGCTGCTTCAACATAAGGTCCCTGATAACCTCAAGGCCCTCATCACCATCGCCAAGCTCCCGAAGTACGCAGAGACACTGCACCAGCAGCTGAACGCCGAAATCAACGCCGACCTGACGAAGAACAAGGTCCTCTCCATGACGGAGCTCGAGACCGTCCTCACCGCTGCCTGGCAGCACTATCTCACCCGCCGTCCTCCGCCACGCCCCCAGGTGAACAAACTCTCCAACGTCCGTCGCCAACAAGGCGACCCCTCCTTCAACAACCAACAGAAGAAGAAGAAGGAGACCTCCACCGAGAAGAAGGATGAAGAGAAAGGGAAAGGGAAGAAGCATCATCAGGGCAGACACTCTGAAGAAGGGGAGAAGAAGCGAAAGGATCATGCGGCTACCGCCGCCGAAGCCTCCTCTGCCTCGTTCGCATTCGTGAACTTCCTCCACGAGCCCGCGGTCTTCGACCCAGCCTGCCCCGACTTCAGCGAGCCCATAGCTGACCCCCGTGCACTCGCACACACCATCGGTGCCGCCCACTACGGGCCCCCCACTTTCCCTCAGGCCCAAAAGGCCATCTCCCTTGCCTGTCGCATTGGGGCAACCCCCACTCCCGAGGTGGTTCGCACCCTCGAACCCGTTGCCTCCCACCACCATGTTCGCCAACACTCGGCGTTCAACGAAGACGGCCCCTTTGGCGCTCGCACCCTCCCTCGACACCATGCCGGTCCCTCCACGCCCTCTCTCATAGAGCACATGGAAACGCCCCGAATCGTTGAGATCACCTCCGATTCGGATGACGAGGACGTCGTGAGTCTCGGGGAGGAAATGGAGGTTGATGAGTATGTGGAAAGATTCTTCGACGAGGCCCTCGATTGGTCAGTCCCCAACTTCCTCTGTCCATCTCTCACAGGTACTGACGTGCAGATACTTTCGCCTCAGATAATTTGTAATTATACTGTTCAAATACCTGTAGTAGATAGCATGGACAATACTACTACCGCTGCGTTCCCCCTCGCTATGTGTGATAACTGTGAGAACCAAACCAGCAAAAGTAAAGGAAAACAAAGGGCAACCGACGATGATATCTTACCGCCTGATATGTGGCTTCTCGACTCCGGTGCTTCGGCACATTACACTAACGACCTGAGCGACCTGGTTGAATACCAGGAGTTTAAAACACCGAGGTACTCCCAGACGGCAAATGGACGTGCTAATATAATTGGTCAAGGAACCGCTATTGTGCGCTTCCAAGACAGACTTGTGCGGTTATCGCCAGTCATTTACATGCCTACGTGCAATGTAAAGCTCATTTCCATGGGCACCCTCCTCACTGACAGGTGCATCACCATCAAAACTCGTGACAATCACATCGATATATTCGACAGATGTCTGCAGAAGACAATCCTAAGTTTCCACTCCCATGGAGACACCCTCTATTGGCTCCGAGCCCCCATAGCTTGACCACACTCGGATCTAGCATCGCTCACTGCGGTCGACTACGATCTCTTACATCGCCGCTTAGGCCACCCCTCGCGCGAAGTGCTCCGCGCAGCCAAGAAGCACATAAAGGACTTCCCGGATGTAGACATACCGTCTAACACCCCCATCTGTCCCAGTTGTGAATTGGGCAAACAGCCCAACCGTACTTTTCCTCATAGCGAGAAGCGCACAAGCGCTCCCTTTGAGTTAGTTCATTCTGACTTAAAATCGTTTGAAATCAAATCGTACCATAAGTACAAGTACGCCGTCGTCTTCTACGATGACTTCACATCCATGGCATGGGTGATTCTAATAAAAACCAAGGATCAAACCCTCCGTGCCACAAAACAATTCCACGCCTATGTGCGTACTCAGTTCAACACCACCATAAAACACTGGCGCTCTGATGCAGGGGGAGAATACACCTCCAAAGCCTTCACTGAGTACATGCGCGATAATGGCATCAATATTCAACAATCTGCTCCCTATGCCCACCAGCAGAACGGACGTGCGGAACGCCTCATCCGTACCATAATGGACAAGGCACAACCCATGCGACTGCAGGCTTGCCTGCCTGATTCCTATTGGGAATTCGCGGTCATGCACGCCTTACACGTGTACAATCGCACCCCATCTGCCCGTCTACAATGGAAAACGCCAGCCGAAATGCTTACGGGCCAAAAGCCCACTTTCTCACATCTTCGAGTCTTTGGCTGTGGCGCCTATGTCCACATTCCTGTCGAGACACGCGGCGGAAAATTACAACCGAAGTCGCAATTGATGATCTACCTAGGCGTGTCCGCCGGTAGTGACTCAAACTACTTATTCATGCGCCCTAACAATGCGCTACATACATTGGCACACGCCATCTTTGATGAGAATCTCTTTCCGAGATGCTCCAAGGCGCAGCCACATCGACCGATTAACCACCGGCCCAAACCCCATACACACGATGACGAGTCCTCCGGCTCTGAATCTGACTACCCCGACAATGAGGATGATGTGGTTCCCGCTCCCCCTGAGTCACCCCCTCGTCAACCTGTCGCTCCACCCTCTCCAAGGGCACCCACTCCACCTCCTACGCAAGTACCTACTCCACTGCCGGCACCACCTGTAACCCCTCCTCGCCGCCAGCCCCCTCCCCCTCCTGCTCATCCTCAATGACCACAACGTGACCGTCGTGCCCCTCTTCGGCCCGGTAACATGTATGGTGAGCACCGTGACCCTGTCCGGCAGATTCAGGATATTGAGCGCGCCTCTGATTGGCGCAAACTTGTGGGAGAAGCACTGGCTGGACCCTCGGATTCACCCGTTGTCCCTGGAGGACTACCTCCGTCGGAAGATGACGTTGAGCGCATCACCAGGGAAGGGGGAGATGCTTTGGTTTCATACCTCTGTAGCCGTGCCTTTCCGTTGGAAATAGAACATTCAAATGTTAACTACCGCAAATGGACATACCGCAACATACTTAAGTTGCCCACCGATGAACAAACCCTTTGGTGTAAAGCCTGCCACGATGAGTTACAGATACTCAAAGACCGAAAAGTCTATGAAATCGTGGATCGACCCGCAAACAGAAAGATCATAAAAAATTGATGGGTCTTTGATGTAAAAACCGACGGTAGAAAGAAAGCCCGCCTTGTAGCAAAGGGCTTCTCCCAAGTAGAAGGGATTGATTTTGATCAAATATTCTCCCCTGTCGTACGCTTTGAGACAGTGCAGTGCATGCTCGCCCTCTCAGCAATTGAAAACTGGTATATCACTGGTCTCGACGTCCGATCCGCCTACCTCTATGGCAAACTGGACGAAGAATTATACATGGAATTCCCTGAAGGCTTTATGCCCACTCATCTAAAGGGAAAAGTCTTGAGATTACTACGCGCCTTATATGGCCTAAAACAAGCAGGATTAGCTTGGTGGCGCGAACTCGACAAATCCATGAAAGAACTCGGCTTCACATGTCTTAAAACAGATGCTGGCCTGTTCATCTATCGCAAGGGCAAAGAGCTCGTCCTAGCAATCATCTACGTAGACGACACCATCTTCTGTGGACCAAACAAAGCCTTTGTAGATAAGGTTAAGGCCGCATTTATGAAGAAATGGGACTGTTGCGACTTAGGAGAAACCTGCGAATTCCTAAGAATGAATATACGTCGAGACAGTCAAACTATCAAGATAGACCAGCGAGAATACCTCGACAAAGTCATAGAGCGATGCAGAATGACTAACGCAAAAATCGCCAACACCCCTCTTCCTCAGGGTTATTACCCAGAGAAGAATGATCTCCCTGTCCAACTGGAACTTCGGACGCGATTCCAACAGGTGATCGGATCATTGCTGTATCTTATGATTGGCACAAGACCTGACATTTCATATGCGGTTACCCAACTCGCCCGCATGTCAGCAAACCCATCAGAAGAGCATCTGAATAAAGCTCTATATATTTGCCGGTATCTACTCAGTACCTGAGACTACTCTCTTGTATATCATGGCAAAACCGGGAAAGGCATCATCGCCTGCACCGACTCTGATTGGGGACAAGACAAAGTCACGTCTCACTCGCAAACAGGTTTCTACCTGAAATTCGCAGATGGTGTGTTCTTGTGGAACTCACACTTACAAAAGACCACCGCTCTGTCTTCTATGGAAGCTGAGTATATGGCCTTGAGCGACTGTACGCGCCAGGCTATTTGGATTCATCAGATGATGGAAGAACTCGGTTATCACCTTGGTCCCATCCCCATTTGTGGTGACAATCAAGGATCGCTCTTTATTGCACAAAATCCTGTCACCGAAAAACATTCCAAACACATCCACATCTGCTACCACTTTGTACGCGATGCTGTGATGCTCTGGAAGCAAGTAGAACTACTCTACATCCCAGGGACTGACAACCCTGCAGATATGTTCACAAAGAACCTTGGACATGTCAAGTTCAAGGAGTTCCGCTCTCAGCTCGGTTTGGAATTCAACTCGCCATCTTAGATTGTGCGGACGTTTACTTTTTACTTTATAACTTCTCACTTTTATATCTATGTATCTACCGTATACTAGACAAGGGGGAGTGTTGAAAGGACACGTACTTACAGTCACGTGACCTATATTAAGTAATCATTACAAAGCGTATATAAGACTCTGCTGAGTCTGAATATAAATAATACTCTCTTGATCTGCTACCACTATCATCTCTGAGTAACTCTCTCCAGTCCAAAGGTAAGTACCCTACAGTAGATCCTCAGGATCCTGGTGTGTACACCGGATCCCTGCTATTGTAACAGAATGCAACACCAACGCTTCTCCCTATGCCGCCCCACCCACAGCACTATGCCAAACCACCCTCGACACGCGGAACCCACCAACCCACCCAGCCACTCAAACCAACGGCCCCACCGGATGCGGACGAGGAAGAAACCCTACCCACCATCAACCAAGGCCCCCCCCACCTCCCGCTCCCGCTACTGCCACCACTGCCGTCGCCACTAACCGCCAGCAAGAACTGACGGAACACCCCCTCCAACGCAACACCCAACCTACGACTGCTGCCGCCATCGACGACAACTCCCTCCGACTTACCTGCCCATCAACAAACCAAACCCCCAACCCAACCTCAACACCGACCTCCTGGGATGAAGACCACGTAAGTAAACTAACCACTCACAACCAACTATGAATAGTACACCCGAAACAAAATCAACAACACTAAAAATATGGCAGCAAAACCTCAACACATCCCGCTACGCCCAGTTATCTCTCCTCAACCGGCGCGACTGCACCTCCTGGGACGTCCTCGCCCTACAAGAACCCTACATCAACCCTCTCAACAACACAACCGCCAACCAACACTACAATGTCGTATACCCTACAACACAGTTTACAAACAGCGAAAAGTGAGTTAGAGCGGTAACCCTAATCTCAGCAGCTATAGACAGAAACGCATGGTCCCAAATTAACTTCCCTTCCCCAGACGTTGTTATAACACAATTCAAAGGCCCCTACGGCCTATGCATACTCATTAATATCTACAACGATGGTAACTCTAACCAAACAATTCAACTGCTAACGTTTTTCCTAGCGGACAACATACATACCATCAAACCGTCGGACAACGACCACATGTTACTACTGGGCGACTTCAACCGACACCACCCCCTCTGGGAGGAAGAACGAAACTCGCACCTACTAACTGAAACCTACCTTGCCGCCGCTGAACCTCTACTACTACTCCTCGCCAAATACGGAATGCAACAAGCCCTACCAAAAAACATGCCAACCCTCCAAGCCCTAGCTATGAAGAACTGGACTCGTCCCGACAATGTCTTCTGCACCGAGAATACATGCCAATCATTTATCCACTGTTACACTGAACCACGCCTCCGTGATTGCACTGACCATGTTCCCATCCTCAGCGTCCTCGAGCTCGAGACCCCAAAACTCGCCAATACCCCCAAACGCAACTTTCACGAAACGAACTGGGAGGAATTCAACAAAGTCCTCGTCAGAGAAACAGAGAAGTATCATATTGACGCCCCCATCCTAACTAACCACGCATTCCAGAATGCCACTGCCAACCTTACCCGCGCAATCAACACAGCGATCGAAGAGACTGTTCCCATGACAAAATACTCCCCTCACTCAAAACGATGGTGGAATCACGACCTAACCTCCCTGCGCAAGCAAGTCAACCAACTAGCAGCTGAATCCTACAAAACGAGAGCGCTCCCTGACCACCCTAGCCACGAACAACACCGCATCACACGAAACAGATACTCAGAAACTATTAAAAAGGTAAAATACGACCACTGGATCGACTGGCTGGAAAGCGCTACCATGGCCGACGTATGGATAGCCAACAAATACCTCAATGCAGAACCAAGCGATGGGGGCCTCACTCGCATCCCCACCCTCAAAACACGGAACTCTGACGGTCAGCAAAGTGAAGCCGAAACCAACAAAGACAAAAGCACCCTATTGGCTAAGACCTTTTTTCCACCCGCACCCACCACGTCCACAGTCCCCACTGACTTCCTCTACCCAGATGCCCTACCCAACCCGGGACCAATAACAGAAGACCAACTCCTATGTGCTATCAACAAACTCAGCCCATACAAAGCACCAGGACCAGACGGAATCCCCAATGCCGTTTTTAAGAACTGCTCTGACATACTAACCCCTCACCTCCTATGCATTTACAGAGCAGTTTTCTCACTCAACACGTACTACCCCCCCTGGAGAGAATTCAACACCGTAGTTCTACACAAACCAGGCCGCCCAGACTACTCAGTATCCAAAGCCTACAGACCAATCGCGCTCCTGAACACCACTGCTAAGTTACTCACCTCAATCGTCGCTGACCACATGTTGCACCTTATAGAAACCCACAATCTCTTACCTGCCACCCACTTCGGAGGACGACCAGGAAGGTCAACGTCAGACTCACTCCACCTACTTGAAGTCACAGTCAAAAACGCCTGGCGCACACACAAGGTAGTATCTCCCCTCTTTCTCGACATCGAAGGAGCGTTCCCGAACGCTGTCACTGATCATCTACTGCACAATATGTGACGCTGCAAAATACCAGACTCACTAATCGCCTTCACAGAACGAGTACTTACTGACAGAAAAACGAGACTCATGTTCGACGGACACAAATCAAGCTGGATACCAATCACCAATGGCATAGGCCAAGGGGACCCTCTCTCCATGATCATCTACATCATTTATAACGCTGACCTTATTGAAGTTTCGCAAGGACACCCCAATGAACTAACCCTAGCTTTTGTTGATGACACAGTATTCATAGCCACAGGCAAAACCATAGATGACACTCACCACACTCTACACAACATGCTGGAACACGAAGGAGGAGGGTTTGAATGGTCCCGAGACCACAACTCCAAATTTGAAACTAACAAATTCACCCTTATAGACTTCACCCCGTCCACACAACGAGCCCACACCCCTCTAAATGTCCGTGGAACCATCATCAAGCTGTCCCCATCGCACAAGTTCCTAGGAGTAATCGTAGATGAACACCTCAACTGGCAGCGCCATGTCAACTATGCGATCAGCAAAGGTACAGCGTACACCCTCCAGCTCTGCAGGCTCGCCACCGCCTCAAAAGGACTCCCGCTCCCACTCATGCGTCAACTATACACATCAGTCACCATCCCAAAACTACTCTACGCCGTCGACGTCTGGTTCACCCCCATCTATACCGCTGACAATAATGACTGCTGCCGAGGGTCCATAACAGTTGCAAAGAAACTGAACAAAGTACAGTGCATCGCACTAATAAGTATGACTGGAGCACTACGAACAACAGCTAACGACACTCTAGAAGCACATACCAACTTACTCCCACTAGATCTCCGAATCCAAAACCTATGCCACCAAGCTGCCATATGCCTCGCCGCCCACCCTGACTAGTGTTGTTCGGGCCCGGCTCGGCCTGAAAGCCAGGGCTTAGGCCCGGCCTTGTAAGGCTCTAGGCCTAGGATTTTCTAGGCCGGGCCTGAAGCCGTCTAAGCCGTATATGCCGGCTCAGGCTCGGCTTGGGCCACGGCTTACTACAGTACCATAGGACATTGGATTTGATGTAAGTACTAGGTAGTCTACCGTGACAAGGTCAGTACTAGAGGTCCATGAAGGGGACAAATACATCGTCGTCATCATCGACATCATCGACATCACTTCCGACAATCTCGAGTCCCTCTGATCCATCACCAACCAAATCTTCGAGCCCATCATCATAGTCTTGAGTATTGCCACCCATAGCAGTCCCTTCGCGTGCGTCAACAAAAGCCGAATCTTCACGGAACAATAGATTTTTATTTGCCAGGCTCTTCATGCACTGTAGGGCTTCAACGATGTCGGCCTTCAGG
>JBBPJO010000233.1:0-18288 GCA_038088815.1 Boletus nobilissimus | reverse complement strand
CTGTGCAAACTTTCAACTCTACATTCAACATTCCATTCAAACTCCATGTCCCTCTCTTGGAATCAATAATGTTAGCATTATTCCTTTTGTATTCATCTTTCTCTTATCTGTAAAATGACACCTGACAATTTATGATCTGTCCTCTTCTTTAGTAACCCATATCATGGCATGAACTTGACAAACTTTATTCATGCCAAGTGAGCTTCTCTGTCAGTTTCTCTTTGTTGCTTCATTCACTGACCTTGTTACGACTGGCCCGGGTAGGGTCGGATGTAGCCTTGGATGGTTACGAAGGGGTCAAGGGTTCTGAGTGAGCATACCCTCAATGGCAGTACGAAGTCCAATAGATCAAAGGAACACTAGTCAAGTGCTAGTGTGACGAAGGTTCAGAGGTTCAAGGGTTCAAGGGTTCAAGGAGTTGATCAAGTGTCGATGATGAGTCAAGGCTTGGAAAGTGCAGATACTAGATGTATTCCAAGGAGGTCTAAACTGGAAATACAAGAGTGATTCGACAAGGTTTATATAGACAGAGAAGAAGTTAAGGGCAAGCATAGAACATCATGGAAAGTGAAGGAATCTGATGGAAGGAGTCACTGACGAAGCAAGTGAGATAAGGTCATGTGGTTAGGGAATAAGTCAGTGATGAAAGAAAAGAAATATAGTCCTGGACGAGATTCGAACGTGCAACAACAGTAGTACAAGGCTCAAGAAAGGTAAAGAAAAGAGTAAATCGTAACATTACCCCCACAGTAGATTCGAAACACCATTGAAGAAAGAATCAGTCCCACATAGAAGAGTGAGAGGGACCAGGGGAACTGGTGATGTTGGCGTAACCTTCCTCATTGATGGGATCATCAAGCACGGGGGAGGCAGAGTGACGAGGAGGAGGAATAGGACGAGGGTTGGAGGAGCGAGAGGAGCGGGTAGAACCACGAGACAACCTTCGGGAGGAAGTAGAAGAGTGGGAAGGGCGACGGGAGTGATAGGTAGAGAAGTCAGGACAAGGATGGTTTCCCCGAGCAGGGGCGTCAGAGATGCGTCCCACAAGAGAGGACACATGAGAACAAATGGGACCAGTGGAAATCCTATCCACGAGAGCAGGACATCTAGTAGTGAAGGGACAATTTGCCTGGGAGTGACTGGGTGCCCATTGGCGGCAGTCAATGATCGGGCATTGGTAGATGGGACAGTTATGACGAATATGTCCAAGGCAGTGACACTGGTGGCAAGAATTGTGGTAACGAGGGTCACTAGGCAGGATGGGGACATTGTGAAGGATTTTGGCAGGACGAAGTCTGATGGTGGAGTGGTCATGGTTACGTTCAGCGCAGTCTAACACAAGTAATTCCTCAGGTGAAAGAGCAGAGGAAGACACGGAGGGGGTGGAGGATATAGGCTCGGGGGCGGTAGCATATTCTGAGGGAGACGAGAGATAAGGTTCTCCAGCTAAGGGAATGGTCCTTGCAGAGGCAATCTGGGCAGCAGCGGTCTCGCAGCAGTAACAATCAATGTCCTGGACAAACTCTCCGAACTCCATCTGAAACATTGCTTGGTGGAGATTCTTCAGGATCCCTTTCTGACAGGAGGCTACCCATCTACGGTCCATGATGTCGGTGCTGAGCGAAGTAAGGTCGTTGGTAACAAGGGATAGTCTCACGGTCTGGTGGTATGCTCTGTATAAAGCAAGGAAGGCAGAGTCCATGTCCATATGGGCTTCGAGAGGAATGGATAAACAAGAGTCCAGGAGGTAACGTTCGAGGGTGTGGATATACATGGGGGTAGGAATGCTTCCTTGGTGTCCTCTGAGGTCGTTCGCGAAAAGGGGAAGGTCTACCGTGATGACAGCGGGAGGGGAAGGAGTCATAGGTGGTTCTGGAGTGGGGGACGTGGGTTCTAAGACGAGTGGAGAAGTGGATGGAGAGGGGGACCAATGAAAGGCAATGGGTCCGGGAGAGGGTTCCTTTGGTTCAATGGTGAAGACAGTAGGGGTTTCAGGAGCGGGGAGAGAAGAAGCAGTGTTCAAAGGGGAAAGGGAAGATTTGGAGGAGATGGAAAGGGTTATGGAGGACATTGTAGAAGAGGAGTAGTGGTAAGTTCGGTCTAAGGAGAGAAAACGGAGGGGTGAAGCTTTTTGTAGTCTAAGAGGGCAGACTTTGCATTGTTGAGGTTCCGCTCGGGAACCCACGAGTCTTCTTCGGCGGAGTATCCTTTTCATCGGATCAGGAACATGCAGCGAGAGGGAGGACCACGGTGGCGTAGGATCTTTTCAATTTCGTATTCTTCTTCTCCTTGGATAAGATCTGGTGGTGGCGAAGGGAAATTGGGACCGTGAACGGAGTTTTCTCGATAAGGGGAAAGAAGAGAAGCGTGGAAGACCAGGTATATTTTCCAAGTCTTCGGTAAGCGGAGTTGATATGTCAGGGGAGATAAGACTTTCGTGATGCTAAAGGGGCCTTCTCTTTTGAAGTCGAATTTAGGGGTGGAAGAACAACGTTTTAGATTTTGGGCTTCGAGCCAGACTTTGTCTCCTTTGGTGAATGGTACAAAACCTCAATTTCCTCGAGCTCACATGACTTGTCGGGCTAGTTCATGGGCAGCGAGGGCTTCGTTGCAAGCAGAGGAGAGGGAGGAGAGGTGGTTTTCAACGGTGGGAATGTGGGTATTGGGGATTACTGTGGGGAGAGCACGGGGTTTGTAGCCCATCATGAGATAGAACGGGGATTTGCCGGTGACAGAGTGAGGACGGTAATTGTGGGCAAATTCTGTGTGGGTAACAAAGTCAGACCACGAGGAAGGGTTATTTCCGCAATAGATCTGGAGATAGGTCTCAACTTTCTGGTTGACCCGTTCAGTTTCGCCATCAGTTTGAGGATGATAAGCGGTGGAGAGAGCTAGATCATAATTGAGGAGTTTTCCGAGTTCTTTTGCGAAGGCGGAGGCAAATTGGGGACCACGATCAGAGATAATTTTGTCATAGAGGCCAAAGCGGCAGTATACTTTGTGGAAAAAGAGGGAGGCGATGCCAGCAGCAGTAATGGTTTTCTTCGTGGGACAAAGAATTACCCCCTTCGTAAGGCTGTGGTCCACCACGACCAAAAGGGAATTGAACCTGTTCGAAAGAGGAAGATCCGTGATTAGATCACAGGAAACCTGTTGGAAAGGCCGGGAGGCCGAGGAGGCGATCAGGGAAGTCGAGGGGACAGTAGGGTGAGTGTTTGCCTTAGCCTGCTGACAGATGGAACATCCCTCGACATATTTTCGGACAAATTGCACAAGGCTGGGCCACCAGAATTCCGCAGAGACGAGCTGGCGAGTCTTAAGATATCCCAGGTGACCCGCAGAGGTGTGGTCATGACAGCGGGAGACAACAGAACAGCGGAGGGAGTCGTCGGGTGGGAGGTACACATGTCCTTGGTACGTAAGGATGCCATGCTGAAAAGCCCAATCGGAGAGGCGAGAGCGAAATGCGGGGGGAATTGATCCGTTGAGGGCCTGCAAAGCTTGGAGAACAAGGGGATCTTCTTTGGAAGAGGAAGAGACCTTCTCCTGCAATGCGGCATCAATAACACGGACAAAAAGGGTTTCAGGGAGGAGGGTAGTCCCTTCGTTGTCAGACTTGTCAGGGCAGAGGTCAGGGTGATGGGAGAGGGTGTCAGGGCCCGCTAGGAGGCAACCAGGAACATGTATCATCTTTAGATCAAAGTCAGCAAGGTTGAGAAGCCAGTGGGCTTGTCGTCGGTTTAAGCGTTGGGCCTGGCAGAAGTAGGTGAGGTTTTTGTGGTCTGTAAAGACCTGGATGGGAAAGGGGGAACCGTGGAGGTAGTGTCACCAGGCTTTTAGGGCATGAATGATGGCAAGGAGTTCCCGGTCGTAGATGTCATAGTTTCATTCAGTGGGGGAGAAGGAAGTGGAGAGGTATGAACAGGGGTGCCAGTCACCGTTGGTGTTGGTTTGGAGGAGTATAGCCCCGGAGGCATGTTTCGAAGCATCAGTGGCAATGGCAAAGGGGGCAGCGGGATCAGGGAGGTTAAGCACCAGTTTTGAAAGGAAGAGGGCTTTTAGAGAGTCAAAGGCCAATTGGCAGGCTGGGGTCCAGGACCAACCAGCATTCTTCTTGGTAAGATCTATGAGGGGACGGGCAACAGAGGAGTAGTCAGGGATGAACTGTTGGTAGAAATTGGCAAAACCAAGGAAGGAGCGGACTTCCTTCACCTTGGTCAGGGTAGGCCATTTGGCGATGCCATCAAGTTTGACAGGGTCCATAGCGAGTTGACCGGGTTTGACAATCATCCCTAGGTACTCGACTTCAGTGGTGGCGAAAGTGCATTTGTTGAGTTTAAGATGAAGGTTGAGTTCCTGCATGCGCTGGAGGACTCGTTTCATCCATTCTTCATGGGTCTCAGGGTCTGGGGAGAAGATAAGGAGGTCGTCCATGTAAATGATGAGCCATCCTTCGGCGATCATGTCTCGGAAGGAGTTGTTCATGAATCGTTGGAAGGTAGCGGGAGAGTTGTTCAACCCGAAGAACATAACAAGGGGTTCAAAGAGACCTTTGTGGGTGATGAAGGCAGCTTTCCACTGGTGTCCGTCCTTGATACGGACGTTGTTGTAGCCCCATCAAACATCGAACTTGGTAAAGAGTTTGGCTCCTTTGAGTTTATCGACGAGGTTGGTGATCAGGGGAAGAGGGTAGGTGTCTCGGATGGTATGTTCGTTCAGGTAACAGTAGTCCTGACAGGGACGGAGTTTTCCATCTTTCTTATTGATGAAAAAGAACGAGGAGGCTTGTGGAGAATTGGAGGGTCGGATCTTTCCGGCGTGAAGGTTTTCGTCGAGAAAGTCCTCAGTTGCCTTTTGCTTGTCTGGGGTAAGGGGATAGATCTTCCCGATCTTGGGTTTGAACGACTCATCAAGGTTGATCTCATGATCATAGGGACGAGAGGGGGGAAGATGGTCTGCGGTTTCTTTAGAGAAAATGTCTGCGTATTCTTGGTACTCAGGGGGTAGGGAAAGGGAGGGTTTGGCTCGTTCAGCATCCATGGCCAGTTGGGTGGCGTTGGTGAGTCTAGCAACAATGGGGGATCTGAGGGGGGCAAAGCGAGAACCAAAGCGGATGGTTCGATTGACGGAGTACCATTCTTTGGCTCAAGCGCAGAATGCAGATTTGGATTTGGTGCCTAGGTAGTCGAAGAGATGGGCATCATGAACTGCATGGACTGAGTGATGACGAGGGGTACAAGGAGGAGGTTCGGAGGGGGTTTGGGAATGAGGTGAGGAGGTTCGCTTTTGGTAAAGCTCAGCCGATTCGTCAGAGAGTTCGGGGATAGAGATGGTTTGGCGAGCCCAATCAATGATGGGGTTGGTTTTTTTGAGCCAGGGGAGTCCTAGGATGAGGTTTTCGTTTCCGCAGTGCATGACATAAAGGGGGACTTTGTGAGTAATCCCTTTGAGGTCAAGGAATATGGTGGTGGAGTACTTGATACTGCCACGTTTGTTCATAGACTGGTCAACATTTTTAATGATGATCGGTTCATTGAGTTTCTCAGTGGGGAGTCTGTGTTTTCGTACGAAGTCCCAGTCAATGCAGGATATTTCAGCGCCACTGTCAATAAGGGCGTGGGTTACAACGGCTTTTCGGGTGCTCTGGGAATCGATAAGCATAACTGGAATTTTTATTGCTTTCAATGTGGTGGATACAAGTACAGAGGCACACATAGCGGAGAGAGGGTCTTGCGTTGCGGGAGGCCCTCTTGTCAAAAATCCTGGGAGAAGTGAACCTTCCTAACAGTAGCTCCCGGGGTTTCTTCTTCGTCATTGTTGTCTTCTATCTCCATTAGAGCGGGAATAGGTTCTTCCTTGGTGACCACTTGAAAGGCCTTCTTCTTTGGCTCTTGGGAAGGGAAAGAGGGGCATTCGCTACTAAGATGGCCGGATTTGTGGCAGTGGAAGCAAAGTCCCTTTTTGATGCATCGTTGTCGTTCTTCAGGGGTAAGCTTCCCTACTTTGATGACGTCTACGTCCATGGCATTAGGGTCTTTGGCGATGCAGGAGGAGTTCGAAGGGGAGTAAGAGTGGTAAGGGTTGGTCAGTCCTCCAGAGCGAAGATGACCAATCTCCTTGGCGTGATCGAACTGCAATTGGAACTGAGCGGCCTTTTCATACCAGCTGGTGATGGTGGTAGGGGTGGTGTCCATGGAGTAGATTCGTCGCATTAAAGGTTCAGGGATCCCGACCGAGTAGAATCCGATCAGGACATTGTTGTCGGAGATGCCAGAGAGCGTTACGTTGCTCTTGAACTTGGCAGTGTACGTTGCGAGGGAGGGGAGGTATTCTCCTTTCTTCTTAGGGTTAGGGGACATCTGTTTGGTAGCGAGCCAGGAGACTGCGTTGGCAACAGTGTCCTTTTGTTCGAAGGTTTGTTGAAAGGTGGTGCAGAAGTCCGCGAAGGTTCCAAAGGAAATGGTAGAGGTTTTAATGGCGGTCTGTCGAAAGGTGTTTGCCCAAGTGAGGGCAGAGCCTTTGGTCATGTGGGAAAGGGAGTAGGCGATCTTCTTGGCATCTGTGTCATAGACTGTCTCATTGACTGTGAGGTAGAAGCGAACGGTATTGAGCCATTGGTTGGCGGTTTCGGGGGAGCCATCATAGGGTTCAGGGGCTCCAAGATGGAGTTCCGTGGGTTTCGAAGTAGAAGACATTGGAGATGGTGGTCTGGTGGGAGGGGGTCCAAAGATTTGTCCGGTTAGGGCGATCAGAGTAGGAGAGGGTGGAGTGGGAACACGTGGAAGGGAGAGGGATGCGGATAGTTGATGGGAGAGGGCTAGGGTATCGTTGTCTTCCTGAGCAGATGGAAGAGTAATGTCAAGGTCTAGGGAGTTGGTTTCTTCCTCTCCTTCGGTGGAGGAGGTGGAGGTCTCAGAGGGGGTGGGTTCTTCTGCAGGGAGTCCCCACAGTCATCGTAGGCCGGGGTAGGGGGTTCGAGGAGGTTGGTTGGCTATGGTGCGGTACTACTGCGGTGGTAGCCACAATACGAGAGTTTAGACCTTTTGTTACAACTGGCCTGGGTAGGGTCGGACGTAGCCTTGGATGGTTATGAAGGGGTCAAGGGTTCTGAGTGAGCATACCCTCAATGGCAGTACGAAGTCCAATAGATCAAAGGAACACTAGTCAAGTGCTAGTGTGATGAAGGTTCAGAGGTTCAAGGGTTCAAGGGTTCAAAAGGGTTCAAGGAGTCGATCAAGTGTCGACGATGAGTCAAGGCTTGGAAAGTGCAGATACTAGATGTATTCCAAGGAGGTCTAAACTGGAAATACAAGAGTGATTCGACGAGGTTTATATAGACAGAGAAGAAGTTAAGGGCAAGCATAGAACATCATGGAAAGTGAAGGAATCTGATGGAAGGAGTCACTGACAAAGCAAGTGAGATAAGGTCATGTGGTTAGGGAATGAGTCAGCAACGAAAGAAAAGAAATATAGTCCTGGATGAGATTCAAAGATGCGACAACAGTAGTACAAGGCTCAAGAAAGGTAAAGAAAAGAGTAAATCATAACAGACCTGTGCAAACTGAGAGACAAAATTTTACATTAAATGCACTGCCATTTGCAACACTTGTTTCCACTCCACCTTTTTTTTTCACTAAACTATCACAGAGTACGTACTTTGACCCACACTAATGTCCACTGATAGGAAGTTTTATTCAGTAGATTTACTGAAGGTCACTTAAACTCTGCTGTCTATCATGATCTTCCAACCAACTGTTGCCATGCCCCTGAAACAAAGATCATCTGCAAATGCTCCTGTTACTCCTCCCAGTGCATCTTCTGTCGCCAATCCTATCTTGCCTCATACCTTGATATCACCTGAAGTTGTTTGGGAACATTTAAATGTACCAGACATCTCAGCTAAATATGCTAGCACTCCTCAGATACTGTATGTAGAAGTACTCCACAATATCTCTCTATTATCATATTCCAGCTTGGCCCACATCCCACCATCTCCAGTCATCTCCAGCTACATCCTTAATCACAGGTCTTATTTTTGACAAACTCCATCTGGAGATCTTCTTTGGGGACCCTTGGACTTGTACACTTTTCTGTCAGACCCCCTTTACATTTCTATCTCCATTCATTCTGGTATATCATCATTCTGTATACATAGCCCTCTGGTCTCTCCTTTTCTCCATCTCCCATGCATGATTACTCATTAACAAATAAAGTTCTGAGTATTCTGAGCATTCTGACCTCAGAACCCCTATTCCAGAACCACTTCCAGAATATTGCTGCATCTTTTGATCTTGGAAACTTCCAGAACTTTCCCACACCTTCTGGCCTTGGCAGCACCAGAACTACCCCCAGAATACTCCCATGCTCTTCCGAACTCAGAAACACCAGAACCACTTCTTGGACTGTCCATGGGGGCACTGGAAGCATAATATTTTATTTCCTTAAATCTTATAACCTTCTTTTAGGGTTATCATGGCAATATTGTAGGTAATATAATATGAGTATACCTTCAACCATAGAGTATATGTACTTACACCTCACTTACAAACATCTCAGTCATTTGTGCCCATCTTAGACATGGTTGAGGTGAGTTCCCTTTTTCTTAGACTTTATCCCCAAACTCATGTACTGTAGTATCAGGCAATTCCTGCCTCTCTCAGACTTTGTTACTCATCCCTGTGTACCCTCCATTCCTTATTTCTATGTACATTACCTTTGATTAGTTTTTCTCCATTCCCTCTGGTCTAGATAATACCCAGACATAGTATATAAACCTTGAAGATATACTGTAGACACTTCAGTATAAAAACCATTATAATAGTTATTAGATTATCCTTATCACTCATTGTTGTCACCTTGCACTTCATCTGCATTAGTGTAGCATTACATGACACATTGCATACTTTAGATTCCAAAACCTTCTTCTCTTTTCCCTCAGCATTTCTCACCATTGTGACAATTGCTGAGGTATGTCATTCTCACTTGCATGTATCAGCTCTGTAGCTCACTTGTATGTCCTAGCTGGATTCATGCTAGCTCGTACAGGTTATGAGCCCTGAGCTCTAACAGGGTAGAGCTCACATACCACGAAACTAGACATGCATCAGTTCCACAAAGATTATAACATCTGAATCTAACCACTCAACATTGACCAGAAGAATGGGGAAATATGACCATATATGCAACCTTGTTGGGGCAGAAAATTATTCTCAATGGCATAAACAGATGATGCCTGCCCTCCAGGGTAAACGTCTGTGGACACATTGCAGTAATGGAGCAGACCCGTTAAACCCTGTCAACTTCGCCTCTGTCACTCCTACTCTGAAGGATCCCAAAGCCATCACAGATGCCGAAAGGGAGAAAATCCTCACTGGTTAGCCAAAGATGCTCAGGCTAAGGCTCTAATCAATCAGAAGGTCTCTCCAATCATCGGCAATCTTCTAAACAAGGCTAACACTGCATGTTAACAATGGGAAGTCCTTGTGTGACATTACTCCCAAAATGACATACTCTCCCAATACGAACTATGTATGACCATATGCTCAGAAAAGATGAAGGATGCAGAAGACATGACCCGCTATATTGGAGTCTTTGAGGATGCCTGTTGTTGCTTCATTCAAATGGGAGTGACATACACCACCAAAGAATCCATCTTCAACTTACTGCAGGGTCTACCCAATGGTGTCAAATGGGAAATTTTTCGTGAACTCACATTGAGCAAGCTGAGCATTTTGAGCTTCCCCACTACCACTTCGAGCACATCTACTCCAACCCCTTTTACATTTGAAGAAGCAGCTAAGCTACTCATGGAAAAGGCAAACACAATCATAGGCAGACACAAACTTGCATTGCCAGGCTCAGAGTATGCCAATGCTGCAATCAACGAGACCAGGGGTGGTTCTAGAACCAACTCAGCTACTGGGATTCACATCCACAAAAACAACCTGCAAGGGATCAAATGCATCAACCCGTGCTGCATAGGAAAGTCTAGGGCCAATATGCATGACAGGGATCACTGCTACTGGCCCGGCAGTGGCATGGAGAACAAAGCACCATCTTGGATTCACAACAGGCACAAGGAAACAGAGACCACAGCTGTCGCAACATCATCGACAAGACCTATCTTGTGCAGCCATTGTCGAGGAGGTCACATGCCTCGTCCCCCCCCATGCATTCACAACTATCCTAGATTCCAGTACCACCTCACACCTTATCAAGGACAGAGGATATTTTCTTGACTTTACCCAAGAGGATTGTCCACCTGTCAAAACTGCAAATCACAGAAAATTGTTCACCACCGGGCAGGGAACTTGCATTGTTAACATGATGCTTGGGGAGAACACATAATGCTAAAGGACTGTCTGCATGCTCCTGGGGGACTGCTAAACTTGCTCTCTGTCGGACAGATGTTACAGAAAGGCTGGGATTGCGATTTCAGAGGTTCTAGCTCAACTACTGGACCTCACTGCTGCCTCTCATACCAGGGTCAGGTCATGGGGGAGATGCCTCTATCCGGGAGTCTGTGCTATCTAAATCTCTGTTTCGTCCATCCCGATGAGCTCAATTCTGGAACTCCAATCTACAAAGAAATCTGTACCCTTGCTGATGACGAAAGCATGAACTTTGTGAAGGTCTGTGCTTCATGGGATCTCTGGCATGCAAGAATGGGACACCCGGGAGGCGAATCTGTAAAACAATTACCTCTTGTTGCCACTGGAGTGAAAGTGGGATTGAACAAACCACTTGGGCATTGTGAAGCTTGTATTGTCTCAAAACACCCTTGCAAACCCCATCCACCCTCATCCACACCACATGCTGCTCACATGCTTGATCTCATCCATTCAGACCTTTGTGGTCCTTTTCCTGTCTGTACTGTGCATGGAAAACCGTACTTCGTCGTCTTTCTCGATGACCACACACACCTCATCAATGTACAGCTGCTCACCACCAAGGATCAGGCACTGGATGCTTGGTGCATTGTCAAGGCACTTTGGGAGAACCATGCTGAATGAACTGTTAAAATGTTTTGCTCAGACAACAGAGGGGGGTTCATCAGTGCAGCTTTCACAAAGGCATTACAGGATGCAGAAATTGATCAACAGTTGGCATCTCCTTACGCTCACCAGCAGAATGGCAAGGCTGAGCAAGCAATACAAACTCTTCAAGGACGTGCCCTTGCAATGCTCAAGACAGCCAAACTCCCTTCAAACCTTTGGGGAGAGGCCATCCTCACTGCCATACCTTTGGAATCGTACCAAGTCAGTGTCCCTGCCTCCAGGTATAACCCCATATGAGATGGTGAATGGACATAAACCTGACTTATCCCACCTATGTGTCTTCAGCTCATGGTGCTGGGTGTGCATCCCAAGTGAACTCCAAGCCAAGCTTGGTCCTCGCTCACATCAAGCTACCTTCATGGGGTACCCAGATGGCACCAAAGGTTATCGTGTCCGAGACACCATTAGTGGTGCTTTCTTTGTTGCTCGTGATGTTGAATTCAATGAAAATGTGCCTGGTATTGCCTCGGACTCTGAAGAGGAAGAGGAAGACAGGGTACCTTCTATCCCTGCCACCCCTACATCAGCACCCACATCTCCCACTTCTGTGATGGTACCCATGGTATCTACCATTGTCCCTCAAAGGTCATCTCGGATCAAAACTTTGACACCCAAGGGAGTTGCCTACACCGCTGAACTGGCAGCTACACATGCACAATTACAAACTCTCTGTGAACATCAAGCAGCTGTCAAAGCTGGGACCAGCAGTGAGGGGGTATCCCTGGAGGATGTCAATAAATTGACACAAACCGAGCCCGACAATGATATCCTGGAGGTGGTCACCAACCTTGTCATCGAGGAGCAATCTCACATAATGATTCGCAGTGACAAGCGTCATGATCCCTCCTGCCCTGATTATGACATGAAGTTGCTGCCAGCAACATATGAGAAGGCCATGTCATGCTCTGATCAAGACAAATGGCTGGAGGCAATGACCACCAAGCTTAAAACCATGAAGGAGCATCTGTACGCCTTCTCATTGCACTTGCATGCCAGAACAATCGGGAGATCGACACTTTCAATGCCAAATGGGCATTCCTTTGGGGAGTTCTCAAAGAGGAGATCTATATGAGGCAGCCAAAGGGGTTTGAAGATGGTGACTGGCATGTTCTCATATGGCAAATGCTACAGTCCATCTATGGCTTGAAACAATCAGCGCTAGAATGGTACAAGCAAGTCTGGGCTGTTATGGCTGATCTGGGCTTCACTCAAACAGAGTCTGATCATGTGCTATTCTATTATGATGGGGCCAGTTGTGCGACCTCCACCATTCGTATCTGATGCTTCATTGGCTGGCATGTTGATGATGGTATGGCCATGTTGAACTTGAAGCCCTCCCTTGAAAAGGTGAAGAGCAGGATTGCTGAGAGGTTTGGTATCAAGGATTTCAGACCAGTCACAAAGTATCTCAGGGTCCAGTTTGAGCAGGACCACAGTGCATGCAAAATGTGGTTGCATCAATCTGAGTACATTATATTCCTATTACAGGAATATGGACTCTCCAAGTGCACTCCTGTCCGTCTCCCGACTGACCCCAAGGCACCCCTCAGCGACACTGAGACACAATACCCTGAGGTTCCTGAGCTTCATTCTGCCTACTTGAAGATTGTGGGAGAACTCATCTATCTTTCTGTCAACACTTGACTGGATATTTCCTACATTGTCAATGCACTTGCACAGCACAACGTGAATCCCGAACCCTGTCATTTCACTGTCACTAAAAGGGTACTGTGATACTTGGCCGGGATGACAGACTTCTGATTGCAGTATGAGCACAAAGGCAATGATCAAGGACTCTTTGCCTATGCAGATGCAAGCTGGGTGAATGAGACTGGTTGTCGTTCAGTCAGCGGATATGCCTGGTACTATGCAGGTGGTCTCATCTCTCATGTCTTGAAGAAGCAGACCACAGTGGCCCTCTCCTCAACTGAAGCAGAATACATGGAAGTGACTCACATCACTCAGGAAGGTCTATGGCACCACTCTCTTTTCACCAAACTCTGAGTTCCTTTTGACACTCCCATTCCCATTTATCTCAATAATGCAGGTGCAATTGCCTTATCTGCAGCAGCAAAGTTTCACCAGCGCTTGAAGCACATAGATTTACATTACCACTTCATCCAAGAGCACATTGACAATGGCTCCTTTTTTTAAATTTGGGTTCCATCTCATCATAACATTGCAGACATTATTTCAAAGGCTTTGCCCTGCCCCGCATTTCAGAAGTTTTGTCTTTCACTTGGACTCGTTGCTCGTTGAAGGGGGTATGTTAGATTATCCTTATCACTCATTGTTGTCACCTTGCACTTCATCTGCATTAGTGTAGCATTACATAACACATCGCATACTTTAGATTCCAAAATCTTCTTCTCTCTTCCTCAGCATTTCTCACCATTGTGACAATCGCTGAGGTATGTCATTCTCACTTGCACGTATCAGCTCTGTAGCTCACTTGTATGTCCCAGCTGGATTCGTGCTAGGTAATCAACAGTGTTTCTCACCATTGTGACAATTGCTGAGCTGGATTCATGCTAGCTCGTACAATAGTTCTCCTTCTCCTGACCTTGTCTTTCCTATGACCTCCTCCTATGCTCTTTAATATCTCAGTCCTCTGATCCTCTGAAATATGAGGATCTGTGAGCTTGGCAAGGGTGTGATACATAAGTCCTGTGCCAATGTCCTCACTTCCCTCTGTCTCCTTGGTACATCCATTGTCTCTAGGTACCATCATGAGCCAGTGATCAACCCAAATACTATCCCTTTTCATCTTCAACCAGACTTTCATCCTCTATCTCCAGACCTCCATCTGTAGACCCTCTGACCTCTGGACCTGCACAAGGAGACAAGACCAGAAGGAATGAGGACTCTGATGTGAACTACATATTTGGGTGGGTATCAACATAGACACAGACAAGAGCCAGTCAGCAAGGGTGAGATTCTGGCATAATACCATTTATTGTAATGACCTTGCAAAGATTGCAGGTGTATCTTTGGGCTAGTGCTGCTGTTTTGGTGGGCAATTGGTGGATTTATCACTGGGCTTCCACTTTATTGTAACCTTTGCACAAGAGAGTTCCCATGGATGTAAAATTTTCCTTAAGTTGTGCAGTCATGGGATGATTTACCTAGTCCAGGGCTCCATACTAATGCATACAGTACCAGGCTCCCAAAACCTATAAATTATGCAACTCTCAGTCCACAATATACATTAGGGATAAGATATGTATCTAGCACTATCAAGCCAATGAATGGACCATGATGACCTGTCATCACTCAACATATCTATGTATTGTGCAACTTTTGGAATTATACCATTACCCTAGGCATTCCTGGACCCCAAGGTTGGTGTGATGGTTATTATGTGAATTAGTACTACATATGTAGAACCCTATGCTAAGGTTAGGATTGGGGTAAGCCAAGACTTTCCACAGGTATTGATTTGCCACACTACTAATCGATATAACCTGTCCTCTCCAGTCTAGAAACAAGTTACACCACTAGTAGTCCTAGAAAATGGGATTTCATTCCTTGGCCCAATTTCTGATACTCAGTGACCTTACATTGCAATGAGAATGTAAAACCCCATTGAAAGTAATGTGTGGCCTATTATGGTTTAACTAGTTATTCACTTCCCAAATCATAGTTGGTAAGAGTCCATGTAGGCTTATGTTACCAGCCCTCTGATGCTCAGAAAACACTATTTCTATTATAAGTAATGCTGCTTGTTCATATGTTCATTCCTTTTCCCAGTAGCTATTTATTTTATTGCCTTAACATTATGATAGACATGTTGAGTCTATTACCCTGCTAGACAATAGCTCTCACACCAGCGGACCTCTGGACTACCACCCTGGAGGAAGACACAGATAATTTTCTGTGCATGTACACAATGGGTGATAATCTCCAACCATTGCTAGAGGCAGATGCAGCTACTCCTATGGGTCAAGGGACAGAGCTTGGACTGCAACCTTCTTCACAAGAGACCACCATGAGAAACACAGTCAAACATGGGATCAAGGTGATAAGAGCAGTGAGCAAAGAGGAATGTACTCAGAACCAACCAAGATAAAGTGGGACCCGACCCACCAACCACATATGAGAAGATGAGTACAAGACAACATCAAGTGCATGGCAGCTCACCCTTAAATGATAATTGCAGACTTAAATAGGTAATTGTTCATCAACCCCTATCAGATTAGGAGAATGGTAACAAAGGTGTGACTGCATAAGCTCCCTTTAAAAATTCAAGACCTGTGCTTATCCCCTACCGACAAGAAAATGTCAACCAACAGCATCATGTATACATTCACTGCATACCTGCATGGCAGTGGAATGACTGATGGGTTTATTCATGTGCAGTTGACAAGCAAGCTGTTAAATGAGGCCAATAAGATACACAGTGTATTCTCAGGCTGGAAGACAGGAAAAGCTGTTTTTGCAAACACCGAAGCACTTGACGACATCATCATTATCTACAATGAAGAGCTTCAAGTGGGCCCAAGGGGACTGATTAATTGTCCATACCTGGTTTTACAATGAACAAAGAAAGACAGACAATAACCCGACCTGGAAACACAAGGATAGCATTATTGCAGTCATCAGCAAAACAGTCAAGTTTGCACAGTGGTACAGTGAGTACAGTGCACTACAGTAATCACGGGCAAAAACATTATTGTCTGTATGGTAAATTAATTCACTTTCAAGCATATTCTATGTCACTGTACAGTGGGGGAAACCTTACTGTAGGCACTGTAGCACTGTAGGTGGCTGTACAGCACTACACAGTTAGTTGACAATTTACTGATGGTCATTGAAAAGTGAGAACTCACACATCCTTAACTGAATTGTTAACATATCTGCAGTCTACAAGAGGATCAACAATGGATAACTAAAACTAGAAAGAGACAGGTAGCAAGAGCATACTACATTAACCCCAGGCATTGGAGTGGTATCATAGGTGTTGTCATCATCAAAACTGCAAATGGAAACTTCCTTGTCCAAGGATTGTCCATGATCATTGCTGATCTACAGAACATTAAGATGGTGTAGAGATCTATGTATGTATCTCTAGGTTCATATCCCTGCTTTTGGCAATCTTCCATCTTGTCCTATATCTTCATCCATCCATCCATCCTATCCAGAACTTGGTCAGTCCTTGTCCATTCTTTCCCATAGATAGTCCATATAGTCCATTCATAGTCCAGTAGTAGTCCAGTAGTAATCCAATCTGTTCCATGCTAGTCCGGTACTGTAGACAGTAGACTGACCTAGAGAACATCAGTTTTGATACTGGATAGACTGGTCTTTGGACTAATCTACATATCCAGACTTACTTAGAACCTTATATACACAGTCTTGGGTTTGCCTGGTGACTATAAATCCTGTCATCCTATGACAGGAACTACAGTTTTCATGTGCCTTCCACATACTCCCATCATCCTTTCATCATTTTATGCAGTCCTGTGTGTCTGCTATTGTTCTTCATCATTCCTAACATCATCTCCTATATTACTGGTCTCTTTCTAGTCTCCAGACCATCTCCTACCAGACTCCTAAATTTCTGGACTGATCTCCAGACTGTTTCCCCTGACTCCTCTGGGATACTCTGACCTTTCCCATAGTCTTCTATTGTTCCCTGGTGCTCCCCTGGGTTGAGTCATACTCACATCACTTTAGTAGGATAGTCCTGTTGGCCACCATACCAGGGACTTCTAGTACTTTACAACAAGCATCGTAATTCTGGACAACAGGAATAGATGAAAGCTGTCAAGTCCGGGTCCTCCAACTTGGAGTCAAAGTCCAGTCAGAAGTCCAAGAGGCTCAACAGAGGTTGATGGAGGTATGGAGGTCAGAGGTGTGAGGATGTTGGCGCAGGACTTGTGTGTTGCGCTGTTAAGTCTGGTTCCTCCAAGTCAAGTCCAGTGGATGTCCGAGGCGTAATGGGAATGTAGGGGCAGAGGTTTGACGGAGGTGTCGATGGAGAGGTCAACAGAGGTTCGGAGTTCGGAGTTATGAGGACGTTGGCACAGGACTTATGTGTCATGCCCTTGTCAATCCTCGTGTCCTTGTATTTCAGAGGGAAATAGAGTTGAGAGGGAAGGAAGGAATAGAGGGGAAGAGATCAGACTTGAAAGGGGGGAAACTTCATTGATATTCGTAATGGAGAAACTACGAAGAAGTACAGAAGGTTTATATACTACAGGTCCGAAGGTAACTCTGGAGCCAGAGTACCTATGCAATGGCGATGTACATAGGGATGGAGGACTATGAAATCTGGACGGGCAGTACAAACTATAATAAAGAATGTAGACTATAACAAAAGCAGATATAGGAAGGTACGAAGTCCGGAGTAGCAACTCCATGGATGTCCGGTAGATTGGGTGCGGGGTTTATCCAGAGTTGGACCAGAGTTGGACTTGTGAAAATTAGGGATATGACATGCGCCCTTGCCAATCCTTGTGTCCTTGTATTTCAGAGAGACAAGAGAGAGTGAGAGTGAGTGAGAAGTGAGAGAGAAGTGAGGAAGAAGTGACCAGGCTTTGAGAAGAAGGAAACTTCATTGATATTTGTAATGAGGAAAGTACAGAGAATACAGGAGGTTTATATACTGGTGATCTGGAGTAACTCTAGACCAGAAAGTACTCTATGCAAGGGCTATGTACATAGGATGAGTAAGACAGAAGACCAGAGGAGGACAAAGCACTAGAGAGGCAATACAAACTATAATACAGAATGACAAGAGGAAAGCTAGATCAAAAGGAGATAATAAAAGGTACGAAGTCTGGCAGCTGAACTCTGTGGAGGCCCAGTGCATCTAATGTGAGGTTCATCCAGAGTTGGCCAGAGTTGGACTTGTCGAAATCAGGGGTATAACAAATGCACTTTATCTGTATATGACAAGACAAAACACAATGATGGAACAAATCAATTTTCCTACCTCATATTTGGTACCTCCAATGCTTACACAGTTACAGCCATGAAGGAGAGTAACATACTCAATGTGGCAGAAGTTGTTGACAGGTAAGTAAACTTGGGAGCTACAAACCAAAACTGATCAAGAGAGTGCAGATTGAGGAGATTTGTGGAGAAGGAGAAGGTCAAGTAACAGACAGCTTTTTCAATGTAAATTGTAGAGCAGAAAGTTAAATGAGTTGTAGCTTGTGTGATGTGCTTGCAGGTCCAGGGTTGCCTGGAGGGCCATGGAATCCAGGTTTGTCTTCATAAATTGTCT
>JBBPJO010000232.1:0-18438 GCA_038088815.1 Boletus nobilissimus | reverse complement strand
CCTGTACTAAGCAGAAAACAGCACCAATCAGATTACCTCATCTTGTTCCCAAGTGGGCAAACACTGCCAACTGTAACCTAAGTAAATCTAGCCTAGGAATACTTGGGACACTTGCATTAGGAATCACAAGACTCAGATACACTCCAGTTGCCCAATAGAAAGATTTATCCAATAACCAATATTGCATGTGAACTGAGAGACATATCTAGTATTTTCTCACCCCTTAACCACTGGCATAGCCACCCCAGATTCCCAGGAATCACCATTACCATTTTATTAGGCATTTTACTACTGTTTAGCCTATATCTCTATCAGTTTTAGAGATCATCTCACACTTTGTTGGTGTAAATTACATCACAACATAAGATTTCATTTCGGCTTATAGCCCCCATTCCAGCAGCAATACTTGGAGCACAGTGAGGCTTACAAGTTATTGCATTTCTTTGTATCTAGTACATCTAGTTACTTTTCTCTAGTTTCTACTAGACTTGTAGCAGTAGAGAAAGACCAGTAGTTTATCTACATAGCTAGGAATAAGCCAACCCTTTTTCCTTAGACAATAGTCAGGAAAGGAAGAACAACCAGGGAGCCAATTGACTAAGTACTCTCACTCACCCAGTAGACTAGTTCTATATTCCTTTTCTTCTGTTTGATCTAGTAGTTAGCATTGTCCTAACACCAGCTTATAGTCAGATTGGGCCTGGAGGATAACTGTGCATAGATTAACCTAGCGTCTAGCAGTCCAAATCCTGAACAAACGACAGTGGGGGTGAACAGCCTGTGCAGGTTGGGGACTCTGTTGATGAGGGGGTTGGGTGAGAGGAGCTTTGGGCTGGTAAAACGAGTCACTACTGACTCAATAAATGTCACCTTGGTGTCAGGGAAGTTGGCATCAGTAAGGATGTTCTTGACAATGGCTGCAGCAGCAACAGCGCCCTCATAGAGGGGATTTACACTGATGCAGATGATAAGAGGACAGAACAGCTTGGGCTCCCCAGTATTGGCATAGGCAAGGGGATTGACGGATGTCCACATTATGCCAAAGATGTGCATGCTGATAGAAACTTCCCAAGTATGCTGAATAGCATGACCATGAACTGGGCAAGGCTCATGGGTAGGCCAGAGGTCCCTTGCATATGGGTCACTCAGGGCCAGACTTGTAGACACAGGGAGTACCGAACCATAGGCGTTCAGGCGCTTCTCAGTGAGGAGGGTCGCCTTGGAGACAACATCGTCCCCAGCCATATTTTCAATATCTCCTGAAAGCAATATTCTGATTGTCGCATCAACTCTTTGTGAATGAATATTAGAAGATAGGGAATGGGAAATCACAAACTACAAAACTACATGGAGAAGTGCAACTTCATCCAGGACATAGCAGACACCTTTTTCATGTGGAGCAACTCTGCTTCTTCAGGGCACCTCACCAAAAACTGGTATCTTTCCTTCTCTTTCTTCTTCCCATTCCAACCACACATGTCATTGATACACTCGAACGAGTATGTTGATGATTCCAAACAGACAGTGACCCACTTTTACACAATGAAGCATACTGGACACTAGACTGGAATGCACTCACCCCAGGGCTGCATCTGCCTGTGTGTCCAGAGGTAATGCATGGCAACACTGGGGGTGATGTGAACCAACCCTGTGTGTATACCTAATTCTGTTTCATCCCAAAGAAGATACTCCAGAGCAGTCATGAAATCAATGTGATGAACTACCACATTCCTAGTGAGCTTCATCAGAAGGCTAGTGGCATGTGAGGTCACCAAACGAGGTGAGTCAAAAGCAAACACATGCCCAACTTTGAAGCTAAGCATAGTCAGCAATACGATCACCCAACAATGCAAACCATACCTTCGAACCGTCTGACACAACAGAGCAAATGACTCCTTGTTTCTGACAATGGAACCATAGGCCAGGAAGTACATCACTGAACCAGGAAGGTAGCAATGGAAAGGTTCCAGAAGGACCTCAAGCAACTGCAATGAGATCAGTAACATTCACCTAAGATACACAAGCTTACCTTGTTAACAGAGGCAGAGAACTCTTTGTTGCACTCGTCCTTGCCCAGGAAGAGATCACCACTATCTTGATCAGTGTGGTTAGTGATGATGAAGATGATGTGGGTGTATGTGGGGTGGAGGCCATCCAACACTGATAACACATAGACCAGCCAGTTGTTAACCTTATCATCTGTTCCCAGATTGAAAGGGATGGAGACAATTTTGAGGCCATTGGGAGCGAAGTAGTCACGAAGGCAGTGATCAAGGAGAGTGGAAAGGGAGACAGCCTTGAAGGACATGAGGCAAAGGTTGATGATCAGGGTGGGGTGGGCAGTTACAAATGGTGGACAGTTCAAATTTGCCCACAACCTTGAGGAATGTTGGAAGTATCAGCACTCTGTGATGAGTAAAGCCCTGAACAGAGTGTCAGACAGATGAGGGGTTAGACTGAATCCTCTTACAATGTATCCCTTGAGCACTAGCTTCTTGTGCTTGTGCTTCTCCTTGTGCTCCGCTGTAGCCTTGAGGGTGGTGTGCCAGTAACAGCCAACACATTGGAAGTGGATGTTGTCACCAGAAACAACATCATGATACTCCAGGGGAACTTCAATGCAATGTGAACAAACCACATGAGGGCAGTCACTGCATTGGTACAGTAGACCACCATCAGCGCAGAGTGAACAGAACTGGCATTGTCATCAGTTGGCTATCAGACATGGCAACAGCCAAACTACATACTGACACGGTGACATTTGCATCCACTTGGTTTTTGCTCAACTCGTGAATCCCATCACCTGCAGCCTTTTCATTCAATGTAAGTGTTCCACGCTATGGGGGATGGAGTGGCTCACTCACCTCATGTTTACCAGTGTGCACATCACTGGCACCCACATCCATCTGTAGTCTCATCCATTTGGCAGCCCCTGTTTCAGCCAGTGGTTCTATGTAAGTATCGGTACATGTTGCGGGGGTAGCACACTCACCTCATGTCCACCCATGCATGCTTCATCTGGGTTCATCTGTGACCTGGCATGCTTCACGGCTGCTGCTATTGGCTGTGTGTTCAACATAAGCTTTGTGTGTATGCACTGGTGAGTTCAAGCTCATTGTTCGCCGAGGGTGTTAGGATCATCTCGCATACACCATGAATGCAGTCCTTGAACAGCCGGACACATGGAGCCTTACCACTTGTACTCTTCTTGGCAGTCTGTTTGGTAGGTGCCATCATAGTTGAATGGATGAACAGCACTGAAGGGCATCAATGGAGGGTCTCTGAAAATTTGGGACTCACATGATCAAGGGATCAATTACAGCCAACACCAGGCTTACCCAATGATTAATGACTTGGATTCCTTGTCTCTCTCGCTTTGATGAGCTGCATGTCCAGGAGCCGGCAATGTCATGTACGTTTATATCCATTCATTGGAATGCTCTTCTTTGACCTTGTACTTGCAAGCTGCATGTTGCACATGACCACAAAAACCTTCAACAACAAGACGCCCAAGCCTCTGAGGTAGGTCTCTCACAGCCCTTTCCTGTGACTCTGACAGCTCTCATCAATGGGCCCATGGGGCTCTCAAGATACTGCTGCTATCAGTATCAATGATTCTGTGGGCCTATGTATTTGTTGGATTAGACGTGCAGTCATGTCACATGGAATAGGGAACTCACAGCTTCTGGATGGATTATTAAAAGATACTTGTGCTCCTTGACTACATTGTGGCCTCATGTAGACAGCACTGCACCACTGGCCAGGGTATTTCTTGACTGGGATACTAGTCACTACCTATTGACAGGCTGGTGATGCTGAAACATTGGAACTGGTGCAAATGGTGAGTTTGTTACACCATGGTGCATGTGACAGAAAGAGGGGTAAAGGAACTGATGCATTTGCTAGCAGAGAAGGAGTCTGGAGATATCTTTGCAGTGATGAGATATGTGGATCAGCTGAAGAAAAGACAGTTGATGACTGGGAATGGGGAATGGATACAGTTGTGCTGGATTGATTTGTCAGCATGATGGTCACTTTCGCTGCACATGATAGATGCTGGGCTGCTGTGCAAACATGAGTCCAAAGGGACTTCACCGCATGGTGTTGCAGACTTACTATTTGGTCCTTCCCTGTCGTGATGGTGGGATCAATGAACTCCATCAGGCCAAAGTGGATTTCGATGCTAAAGACAATGGCCCAGTAAGTCTTGCCATTTCTCCCCATTTTTGATTCTGTGAGATCTGCGCAAATGACACAAAGAGTCCTGTAGTCCTCTGAGTGATACAGATGAGCTGTGGGAGAGACGACACTGAGAAAGAAATGTACCATGGTACCAAAGAATCCATGGAGGTATCATGTCATCACCATGATAACACCAAATCTCCGTGTCAAACACAGAGAGTGGATAGATTTGTGAGTTTAGTACAATATGTGCATGTGAAGAGGGTCAACTCTTTCACTTTCACACCCCATGAGGGACACATGAAAAGGAGACAGTGATGCAATGAAGGACCCCTACTCTTGCGAGGATAGCTCCATTCAGCTAGCCGTTAAAGTCACCTCTGAGCTGATAATTATAAATACTCGGCTTGAGCCAACTGGAAGTCGATCAAAGTCGATCAAAGTCATTACATGTAGTCGTTACATACAGAAAAAAAAACAACGACTACCATAAAACAAAGGAAATCCAAGTCATAGTCGAACAACACCCCCCAACCGAATTGAACCAGCTGAACCTCAGAAATAGGTTACACAGATGAGGAATGGAACGTTCTGGTCCGTTAGAACCTATATACTAGGACCTAGGTGTGGTGGTGGCAGCCAAGCGGCTAGATTGCAAACTTCCACCGATTGTGTTAGATATGGTAAAGGAACATGAGAAATAAATTACATACATTCATTTGGGTGTTTGGCCCACTGGTGATGATTGAGCAACTCCGGACAGCCATTTGCGACTACGTGGAGGCCGAGTGCAGGGAGTTGCAGCATTGCAAGCAGCAGAAGAAGCATGGTAGTGTTGTGTGGACCATGTGGTCCAACATTGGGGTGTGACAATGGTGGTGGGGTATTGCTTGTCAAACAGACAGGCTTGTGGAGACTGGGATCATGCGAGACTGAGAATGAATCAGATGTTTCAGCATGGAGAGCCGCCAACATTGACCGCATGTAATCCATCAGCAAACGCGCCCAGATCTAGCAAGGCCTAGCTAGACCATACAAGGCCATAAAAGGGCTGTAAGATCTGGTAGTCCTAGCCCGGAAATACACTTTCTTGCATGCTGCTGCTATGTCTTGCAAGCAACGTGCCATACTAGCTAGAATACAATAGGCCCTTGCTCCTAGCAAAGCCTTACTAGGCCTAGCTAGAACTGGTACAGATGTAGAATTCCTTGCCCGAAATTCCTTGCCTTGCTAGGCCTTGCTAGATTCTTACTTCCTTGTACTATGGTCACCAATTCATCTATTCACATATGAATACTACAGATGCCAGTCCAATACATGTGCCCAAGTCCCAAGAGTTACAAGAGAATGATGGAGAGTGATGGATGCAACAGAGAGCAATGAAAAGGACAGAGTGCAACGGTGTGACAAAGCATGACAAAAAGCGATGGAAAGTGACACTGACAGAGTAGAATGCATCAGAATCCGTTTTGACTTCTTGTTGCCCCAACGAGGTTTCTTGGTAGTAGGTTCATGGCCCTTATTTTTTGGCTCAATGGGATCAGTGGACAGGTGAGATGAAGGGGCCACAAGGGATCGACAGTCATTCTCGCCTCACACACTGTGGTGAGTACTAGCTATGGCATTGGCATGTGTGACGGCATGTACATCATGTCGGTGTGCTCGATGGCACCATGGTAGTACTGTTGTTGTTATTGTGGCACTTCCTTTCATTGTGTGTGCCATGGAGAGAGATGGTAGTGGTAGAGCATTAGCCTGGTAAGAAGGGTCAAGAGCAGTGCTTACATAAGCACTACATCCACTCCCCTGTAATTGAATCCACCCATAAATCTGTAAATTCATTAATACTACCACCTTGAATACTCAGTAGATATGTGTCACTTATCTGACGAGCTCGAGGTGATGAGGAAGGCTCAAACGAGGGAGATGAGATGATGGTTGTAGAGAGATAAGCGAGATAAGTCGGAGTCTGAAAATGCGACGTGACTTATCACACTCCTCATTGGCAACTCAGCACACTCTTTCGCCACCGTCGACTCCAAGGCATCTGGAATAAAAGTCGCATCACAGTGTTTTCTATACTCGTGCTGACGTTGTGTGATACAATACCATGATGTTACATTGCCATATGCCTGCCTGCCACCACATCGAGGATGCCAGTACTGGGAATCAGTTCCTTTTGCACATCATGTATGCACACATTTCTGTCTCATCTACTATTTCTGTACAACTAGAAGTAGTATTAATTGCTTTTGTGCCAGCCCTTGCTAGATCTGGTATGGATGTGACACACTACATAGGTTGTGGTTGAGTACTAATAGGCTCTACTAGATCTTGCAAGCCCTAGGTAGATTTGCCAGAACCACTAGATTCATCCGAGGTTGTACTAGGTTTGGGCATGTTTGCTGATGTCATAATCGGGCTCTTCCATAAAGGAAAGTGCTCGAGCGTAGGTTAGCAGGGCAGCAAGCTCTCAGGGCAACCCACTACATAGCAGCTCAATTGGAGTCTTTTGCTTCCATTCAACTATCGACAAAGATTTTGTCGAGTGAGAGGTTATCCATGGAAGTGAACCGTGTGACAAAAAAATGAGGAGATATGTGAGAGATTCTAAATCATCACGATGACCGAGCTGAGCTCCCAAGTGACTGTTGATCGATGTAAAAGCAGGAGTTCCAGTAGTGCGGTCGGTGTGGACAAAGGGAGAGTGTTTACCAGTTGTTGAATCACAATATTGTTTGGCAATTCCAAAGTCGATGAGGAAGATGGTATGAGCGTTGTCACCAAGGCCTGTCAGGATGTTCTGTGGCTTGATATCAGTGTGGATGTAACCATGGTCATGTATACACTGTAGACGAGAGAGCTACAGAGGCACTCACAATGAGCACTGAGCCACAGTTGTCTTAAATGGACTTACTAGTTGCTCTGCAAGATGAGCAATTGTGTGGATGTGGAACCTTTTGTGTTTGCGAATAAGATTGTGTAATGAAGGGCCGAGGAGATCTAGAACCAATCCTTCATAACTGGCCTCTCTGCAAAACCAGTGAGCCTTGGGGATTCCTTCACTGTGCTCGAGTTGCTTCAGGATCTGGTATTCACGCTCCACAGATGATTCTCCATCAAGAGAAAGTTCCAGTTTGATTGCATAAGACTTCTGAGTGAAGATGTTTGTTGCTTGGTATACATCTGCTGGGAGGTACTAATCAGTCGCCAGCACAAGCAGCAAGCCTTACCACTAGACAGGATCAATGGATGGAACCTACCACATGCTCCTGAACCAAGTTGCTCCTTGATTCTGAATCTTCCGTCAATGCAAACCAGGACAAGACTCTGACTCATCCTTGAAGTGGTGGTACTTCTATTTGAGGATTCTGAGCCACCCAGGTGAGGAGACTTAGTCGCTGGGATTTGGGTGGTTGAATGTTGGTGGGTCTTTCAGTGCAGGTTTGTCGCGTGGCCCGTGCATCTTTTCTAAAACTGTGCTAGTAAGTCAGATGAAGGCTTTGGAGCTTCCCTGGCTTCCTTGCCTTCTCGTGGGATCACTCTCACAGTTCACTATTGTGACCAATGGCTAATCAACCTTTCGACAGTCCTGCAACTGTTTGTAGGTGAGACATGTGAACCAGTGACTCCAAAATGGTCCTTTCAAGTCATAAGACTCACTATGGCATGCTGATGGACCAAAACCTGCAGGCTCTACTAGTCTAGCATTCATCAAACATATAAGTCCTCAAAATCATACCTTGACAGCCACTTGACTTCTACTAATGCCTCCCCACCAAGGCAGCCAAGCACAACACTCAGACCCCCAACCCCCTCAACCTGTGGTTCAATATACCCATCTTCATCGTCTTCCTCGCTGTTATGTCCATTCAGACAACGAACATGAAGATGCAGACCCAGTGCCAGCGATTGCACCTTGTAACCTTGCGAAAACGAAGAATGTATTGAATTGAAGCATACAGTGAGTCAGATGGTGATGACGAACCTGGGGAGGTCCCCATACCATGAGCAAGGGCACCTCAGGCCCAGGTTGGAGAGGCCAGCCAAGATATGCAATGTTCGACCACTAACACAATTGATCCCCTTGAGTCCGTACATTTGACAACAGAACATGCTAGAGACGTTCACCACTTCTTCGAAAAGAAAAAAGGTGAAAGTGTGATATGTATTTTTTGCAGGTATGTAGTCAACTACACATGCATCAATGACACTAATGATTGGTGTAGAGATTGGAAGGCTTCAGACCCAGAGAAATTCCCCAACCATACCTATGTACATCTAGAGTACCAGAACTGTGAACTCCGGCCTTTGCAGGCACATCAAAAAGTATCACATCCTCCTTTTCCTTGAACAGGCAGAGAAACATGGCTGGCCAATCCTCATCAAATCTGTCGAGAGCGCATTCAGCATGGGGTATATGTACCTACAGGACTCTATGCAACACTCTCAGCCAACTGGGTGTTTCCATCTGTTGTCTACCTCCTGCTCCTGCCCCTGCACTAGACAATGTCCGTCCCCCACAGGCAGGATCAGATCCATCCTCAACAGATAACATACCTGAATTCTTGTCCTCAATGCTGGCTCGTTTCCTCATGAGATTCATTGTCGTTGATGACCAGGTATGTAGTACTTATTGATCCATCAGATCCTAACATTCTTTGTAGTCAATCAATGTTATCCAATGTCTGGAATTCAGACAGCTGCTCCGATTACTTCAACCTGGACTCTGAGATTCGGACATACCTCGAAGATTGAAGATGTGGGAGCTAATCTTGGAGGCATGGCGAGAGTACTTCTGGGTGTTGAAAGGTGACCTTGCGGTGAGATCACAATGAGATCATCTTGGACATCGCTTAATGTTATGTTTTAGCACACAGAGGGCTGGATCTCCTGCACAGCCAATATCTGGTCTGACAAGATGCGACGACCATTCTTAGCTGTCACTGCCCATTGGATTGATCAATCATGAAATGGAACACTTCAAATGAGGGCTGCACTACTCGCTTACCATCACATTCCTGGGAGTCACACTGGCGAGTATATCGCCAAGAAGTTATTCCAGATCCTTGATCGAGCGGATATCTGCCATAAAGTGAGTCTCTTCGAAGCCTGACCAGGCGGATTATTGTACGAGCTAGACCAAGGTAAGCTCAGCGGTCATCACGATGGTGGTAGAACACTATATTACCTAGACCGAGGTAAGCTACAGACATGATATGAGTACAACTGTGTAGTACGATCGGAGAAAAACATACCTCAGTGGTCGTCACGATGGTGGTAGAATGCTGAGGTGTGGAAATGACAAATGTGAGTAAACACAATGCAAAGTGATTATGTAAGTGAACAAAGTGCAAGACGAGGAGCGAAATTGTGATAGCAATACAATGTGAACATACCCCCTCAATGAGCTACGAGTCCGAGAGTGATGCGAAGACTGGTGAAAGTGGGACGAGGCAAAGCCTTCATGAGAATGTCCACAACATTACGATGCGAAGGAATCCAGATAAGAGAAAAAGACTTATTATCTATGTGCTCGTGAATGAAATGATATCGTAAGTCTATGTGTTTGGAGCGCTGATGAAACTTTGCTGCAGCAGAAAGAGCTATGGCACCAGTGTTGTCGAGGTAGATGGTGATTGGTGAATCGAAAGAGATTGATAACTCCAAAAACAGAGATCGAAGCCAGAGACCCTCCTGTACGACATGGGTAGCAGCCATGTATTCCGCCTCTGTCGAAGACAGAGCGATTGTGGACTGCTTTTTGGAAATGTGCAATATGAGACCACCGGCATGGAACCAAATGTAACCAGTAACAGAGCGATGACCTTCTTCATTCACCCAATTTGCATCAGCATAGGCAAGGAGGCCTGCATCGTTGTCCTGGTGTGAATAGCTTAGTTTCAGATTGCTGGTCCCTGTGAGGTAATGTAAGACATGTTTGGCCGCTGCATAGTGATGAGGTTCCGGGCTGGCATTATGCTGGGCAAGCGCATTGACAATGTAAGAAATGTCGGGACGAGTGTTCACCGAGAGGTAAATCAGTTCTCCTATGAGCTTCAGGTACGCTGGACGAAGATCTGGAACATCGGGGTGAGATGCAGTGGAGTCGCCAAATAGTGTTTTCGGGTCGGCAGGTAGGCTGACAGGATGACAGTTGGAAAGACCATACTCCTGAAGCAAAAATGTGATGTATTCCGATTGATGCAACCACATTTTGCGGGAGCAACAATCACGTTCGAACTGGACTCCCAAATACTTGGTAACCGGTCCCAGGTCCTTGATACCAAACCGTTCGGCAATGCGTTGTTTGACCCTCTCAAGGAAAGGTCTATCATTGCATACTGCCATCCCGTCGTCAACATGCCAACCTATAAGGCATCGGACATGAACAAGGCCAGCCGTGAGTTCCAGCCCAGTGTAGAAGAACAAGGCATGGTCAGATTGCGCTCGAGTAAACTCGAGATCGGCCATGATAGACCGAACCTGTTTGTACCACTCCAAAGTGGACTGCTTTAGGCCGTAAATTGAGCGAAGCATTAGCCAAACAATAGTTCGCCAATCACCATCCTCGAAACCTTTGGGTTGACGCATGTAGATCTCCTCCTTCAGGATACCCCAGAGGAAAGCACGTTTGGCATCAAATGTGTCAATCTCCCAGTCATTCTGGCATGCGAGAGAGACCAGTAAGCGAACGGACACTGGTTTGATGACTGGAGCAAATGTGGCACCATAGTCGACACCAGGAATCTGTGAAAAACCCTGCGCAACCAAACGAGCTTTGTAAACGGAGCCCCCTTTATTGTCCTCTTTGAATTCCAGCACCCAACGACAACCAATGGCCCTGCGACCCTGTGGAAGCTCAGCAACTCAGTATACTTTCATGTCTTTCATGGTTTGCAGTTTGGTTTGCATAGCCCTTAGCCATTCCCCATGGTCAGGGTGTTGCATAGCTTCATCATAAGTAGCAGGTGGGATGGACATATCATAGTCAGGCGCCAGGGGATTGCATCTCTTGTCACTACGTATCATGATATGAGCCTGTTCCTCCATGACCACATTTGCCACAACCTCTGGTATGTTCTCGTCAGGCTCAATGGACTGAAGTTCATCAACCTCCTCGAGTGTCACCTCAGTCCTTGGTACCCCCTTGCTATAATCACCATCAGCAATTGCCTTGCAGCGTTCATGTAAAGCCTGTAGTCGATGTTGTATTATTACTATGGACTACATACAAATGGACTCGGTTACTTCCGTATTACATAATTATCGGGTAGATAAGCTTCACTCGGACGCGTCTCTACCTCAGTCACAGACTCCGTCGTGTACTGAGGTGAGATCAGTCATTCCATTCTTATATTCTATGCTTACATTCTGTAGAGTACTTCTACAGGTGTGCAATACATCAGTCACAGACTCTGTCGTGTACTGAGAGTACTTCTACAGGTTATGAGCCCTGACCTGGTGCTCTGATAGATCACGCACATATATTCGTGTCAACACCGCATACATTCATCAGAATGACTAGTACTACATCTGAGGAGGTCAAGCTTCCAAAGCTCGACGCCTCCGGCAAGGACTGGACCACCTGAAAGGTCCATCTCCAACTCGCTGCAGGTAGTTGAGGACTCGAGGGGTACCTCAACGGCAGCAAGAAGAAGCCCATTGACCCAGCAGCCGGAAAGTCGGCTGGGTGGACGGCAACGGCTCCAGATGAGATCAAGTTGGTTGAAGCCTACGAAAAGGATCTTCCGACTTGGATTGAAAAGGACACAAAAATGCGACACATGATCACAAACACCCTTCCTAATTCCATCTTCGTTCGTCTAGTGGGTAAAAACTCTGCCCATGAATACTTCACGACCCTCTGTAACCTCTTCGAGAAACGATCCCTCGTGGTTGGAGCCGAGATGCGCCGCCAACTAGGGGAACTCAAACTCAAAGATGGAGGGGACGCACGCGCGCATATAGAGAAAATCATTGCGCTGCGGGAAGACCTAGCCTCGATTGGACGACCGGTCACGGACGAAGACCTTTTTAACATCATATATGCGTCACTCCTGCGCACATATAACCCCGGTCTTGCAGCCCTTTCCTCCACGATGCGCCTACAGAATAAAACCATCACATCAGACGACTTAATGGACATCGTGTTGGAAGAGTATGAGAGGATTACCTTACAAGACGGCGGGAAAGGAAAGAAAGCCTCAATGAGCGAAGACGCTGTGTTTGGAGCTGATGCTTCGTCCAAAAAGGGGAAGTGGAAAGGGAAGAAATTCAGCGGTGACTGCTACAACTGCGGTTGGGCAGGCCATAAAGATCGAGACTGCTGGGAGGAAGGAGGCGGAAAAGCTGGCCAGGCCCCGAAAAGTCAGAAGTCGCGCGGAAAGAAATCTAAAGATAACAAAGGCAAAGGCAAATCGTCAGCCTCTGCAAACGCGACCACAACCAATGAACCCGATAGTTGCTGGCTTGCTGTATCTGAACCCGAACCGCGTACTGATACTGAGGATGGCGTCAACGCTTTCCTAGTTCAAAACGAGAGAATCCCAGAACTATACGACAGTGGCGCCTCGCAACATCTATCTCCTTGCCGGGAACGATTCCTCAATTTCATATCTATCCCACCTAAACCAATCAGAGGAGCAGATAACGGAACGTTCAACGCGATCGGAAAGGGAGATCTACCCATCTTCCTACCGAATGGAGACACTCGATCACGGATCCTCTTAAAGGATGTCTTGTTCGCGCCGAGCATGCGAGTAACGCTCGTGTCGATTAGTTGTCTCACGGATGCAGGTTGCCGCGCAGTCTTCGACAAAGGAATTTGTCAAATCTTCAATGCTGAACAGCGTCTTCTAGGCCAAGTGAAAGTCACGAATGGTCTCTACAAAACGCAAAGTGACTATAAAGTGACTGCAGCAATCGCGAAAGGAGACGAACAGCTTACTATGGAAGATTTACACGTCCGTCTGTCCCATATCGGAGTTGGGACGATCCGCGACATGCTGGCGAAAGGCATGATCACCAGTGTAACATTAGACCCAAGTCATACCACTATGGGCCAATGTGCTTCTTGCGAGTACAGGAAAGCGACGCGGAAACCTATAGGGAAGATCCGCGAACCCAATCGATCTGATAAACTTGGTGACGAGATACACACCGATGTTTGGGGACCTTCACCTGTTCAGACTCCTGGAAAGCGAAGCTATTATTGCTCCTTCACCGATGATCATACGTGCTATACGCGCATTAATCTCATGGCGGCAAAATCGGACACGTTCCAAGCTTACCTCGAGCACGAATCCTGGCTAAAGACACAGCATGGAACGTGCGTCAAGCGACTTTGTTCCGATCGTGGGGGGGAGTACCTGTCCGACGAGTTCACTCGTCATCTGAAGAACAACGGGACGGAACGGAAACTCACCACGCATGACACACCGGAACATAATGGTGTCGCCGAACGCTTGAACCGAACGCTTGTGGAACGTGTGCGCACCGTCCTGCACGCCAGCGAGTTGCCTAAGAATTTGTGGGGGGAGGCCCTCATGCACGTTACCTGGGTAAAGAATAGGTCAGCCACGAGACCGTTAAACGGAAAAACGCTCTACGAGATGTTGTACGGGAAAAAGCCCGACTTGAGCGACCTACCGGCCTGGGGAACGAAGTGCTGGGTACTCGATCAAAGCGGATCAAAACTTGATGAGCGAGCTAGAAGCGGTTATTGGGTCGGATTCGATGCTGAGTCCACAGCACATCAAGTCTACTTACCTGATCGGCACATCGTAGTCGTTGAGCGTAATGTCACTTTCCAACGGGCCGACAAAATGGCCTCAATACGACTTGAAACTACTGCCACTAACGATATCAATCAGGTGAATCCGACGATCAAACCAAGTAGCGCACCTGTACCAGCATCCGTTGTAAACCCTGCCGCTCCACCAATCCCACCACCGAATCCTCCTACCACCAACTCATCGAACGGTCCCATGTTGCGCCGATCAACTCGACAACGCGCTAAATCACCATACGTTAAAATGTTGAGAGCTGGAGTAGGAACTCACGATGGTCGTGGAGGAGACCCACTCTTACCCAAGGGCATTCAAGCCATGGTGGATGGTATCGAGGACGAACAAGCTTCGACGATGTGGGAACTTGATGATGAGAGCGCAGTGTTTGTGTTGCTTGTGGGAAATGCCGAAGCTGAAGGTCTTGAGCCATCGACGGTTGATGAAGCAAAAACATGCCCGGACTGGCCCAAGTGGGAAGAAGCCATCAATGCTGAATTAAAAAGCCTTGACAACGCACATACCTGGAATGTGGTCGAGCATCCCAAAGACACCAACGTTGTGAGCTGCAAGTGGGTCTTCAATATCAAAAAGAATGCTGCGGGCGAGATCGACAAGTACAAGGCACGTTTAGTCGCACGCGGTTTTACACAGCAATACGGGGTTGACTACGATGAAACTTACGCCCCGGTTGCCCGACTTGCCTCATTACGCCTTATTCTAGCGATCGCAGCACGACATGATTGGGACATCAACGTCTTTGATTTCCACAGCGCGTTTCTCAACGGTAAACTTGATGATGACGAGATCATCTACATGGAACTCCCACCCGGCTTCGACAAGCAGAACCGCGACTTAGTTGCACGACTTTGCGTCGCTATCTACGGTTCCAAGCAAGGTGCCCTGAAGTGGTATCAACGTTTATACGGTACACTTCAGGACCTAGGGTTCATCCGTATGGAAGTGGATTGGGGGGTATTCGTTGCGAACGTCGCCGAACATCTCCTCGTTTTAGCCTTGCACATCGACGACTGTACAATAACTGGGAGCTCGTCTACGCTCATTAAAGCTTTCAAAGACGAGATTGGGACACGCTTCCGACTCACCGATCTGGGACCAATCAGTTGGTTACTAGGTATGAAGGTGATGAGGGATCGAGACAATCGTACCATCTCCCTCTCCCAGGAACCCTATGTTAACGCGATTCTTGCGAAATACAACTTCACAGACGTCAAACCAGTCGCTATTCCACTCGACCCACACATCCATCTCTCGGAGAAACAGTCGCCGAAGACTACAAGTGAAATCGCACGTATGCGGAACATCCCGTATCGTCAGGCAGTCGGATCACTCATCCATCTCGCCACTGGTACTCGACCTGATATCGCCTTCGCTACATCCTTCGTAGCTCAATTCAATGCTAACCCTGGCTGGGAACATTGGGAGGCAGTAAAACAGATCTACAAGTACCTTTCTGGGATGAAAACGCTTGCGCTCACTTTCGGGATGAAAACGAGAGGTTTGGTCGGATACATTGATGCCGATGGCGCCACGCAGGAGCATCGACGTGCCATTACTGGGTACGCTTTCCTCATAGACGGGGGAGCAGTACTTTGGGGATCGAAGAAGCAAGAATTGGTCACGCTCTCTACAGCCGAATCAGAGTATGTTGCCGCTACACATGCCGCTAAAGAAGCCATTTGGCTTCGACAACTCATCGGCGAGATGTTCAAATCCCTCACGCACCCTATGACTCTCTATGGCGATAACCAATCAGCTATTGCGTTAACACGCGACGGCAGTTACCATGCACGTACGAAACACATAGACATTCGTTATCATTTTATTCGTTTCAGTGTCGAAAATGGTTCTATTTCCTTTCTTTATTGCCCTTCATCAGACATGATAGCTGATACTCTTACAAAAGCCCTGCCGAGCATTAAAGCCAAGCATTTTGCGCACGAATTAGGTCTACACCCGTCCATTTGAGGGGGGAGTGTTGTATTATTACTATGGACTACATACAAACGGACTCGGTTACTCCCGTATTACATAATTATCGGGTAGATAAGCTTCACTCGGACGCGTCTCTACCTCAGTCACAGACTCCGTCGTGTACTGAGGTGAGATCAGTCATTCCATTCTTATATTCTATGCTTACATTCTGTAGAGTACTTCTACAGGTGTGCAATACATCAGTCACAGACTCTGTCATGTACTGAGAGTACTTCTACAGTCGAGCTTTCGTGGTAGCTAATTTTGCATGATAAGCGACACCTTTCTGAGTGAGTTTGCAGTCACGTGATGAGCGACGGGGAGGATCTGGGTTGTCCATGGGTGAAGGCATTGTGGAGGGTGGAGACGGAGTCTGCTCAGCAGGTATAGGGCCAGCTGATGTGATGGCCTCATCATCACATTCAGAATCCGAGCTGGTCAGGTTTGGCATGTTTTCATTGAACTCAACATCCTGTGCAATGAAAAAGGCACCGGTCATGACATCTCGAACACGATAACATTTTGTCCCATCTGGGTAACCCAAGAACAGTGCCCGACAGGAGTGGGGCCCAAATTTGGTCTGTAGCTCTGATGGGATATGTGCCCAGCAACAGGAACCAAAAATGCATAGGTGAGACAAGTCAGGCTTGTGACCACCCACCATCTCATAGGGTGTCACCCCAGGTGGTAACAAGACAGATTCGGTGCAGTTCCAGAGACAAGCCACAGTTAAAACTGCCTCACCCCAGAGGTTTGGCGGTAATTTTGCGGCCTGGAGCATGGCTAAAGCACGACCTTCAAGTGTTCTGATGGCACGCTCTGCCTTGCCGTTTTGCTGATGTGCATAGGGAGATGCGAGCTGCCTCTGAATCCCTGCATCCTGCAAAGCCTTCGTAAATGGTGCATTGATGAACTCTCCACCATTGTCAGAACCAAAAAGTTTTTACAGAGCGTTCGGCATGGTTCTCCCATAACTGCTTCACAATGGTCCAGGCTTTGAGCGCTTGATCTTTAGATGCAAGAAGCTGCACATTGACCAAGTGTGTGTGATCATCAAGGAAAATGATAAAGTATAATCTTCCGTGGGGAGTGCATACTGGGAAAGGGCCACAAAGGTCGGAGTGTATGAGATTGAGCATCTTTGCTGCACGAGTATCGCTTGTGGGAAAGGGTTTTCAGGGATGCTTCGCCACTATGCATGCCTCGCAGTGTTGGATGGGTTTGCTTGATTCCACTTTCACTCCAACTGCAGTCGTAGCGAGCCGCTTAATCACATCTGTGCCCGGATGCCCCATGCATGCGTGCCAAAGGTCAAGAGTCAAGGGAACCTTTGTATATGCGCTGGATTCAATGATGGTGTCAACACGTGCAGTGATCTCGGGGTGCAGGGAGTGTCAAAGGGTATCGGGGTGAAGAAACCGCACATCGACATAACACAGATTTCCAGACAATGGTATGTTGCCTAGAACCATCCCTTTGTATGATAGACGACACTGTGGTCCCATCTTGACATTGGATCCTTTGAAGTCGCAATCCCAGCCCTTCTGTAGCATGCGTCCGACTGACAATGAATTGAGCATGGCACCTGGAGCATGAAGACAGTCTCTCAAAGTGACACAACACTTCATCCCATCAATCATCATGTTGATGACACATGTACCCCGTCCTGTGGTGAGTAGATTGCCCTGATTTGCCGTTTTGACCGGTGGACGATCCTCCGGGGTGAAATCGACAAAGTACCCCCTGTCTTTAATGAGGTGGGACATGGTGCCAGAGTCGAGAATCGTGGCATGACCATATGATGTAGCCAGACATGTCAGATCCTGATCTGTGTCGACTATGACGGTGCAAGACAGGTCACGGCGATGTGTCATTGTTGGTGAGGATGAGCTGGAAGAGGTTCACGAAGAGTTAGATTGTGTGGTGGCAACCGCTGCAGTCTCAGTCGTCTCCCTCTCTTTGTTGACCTTCACTAGAAGCCAAGCTGGAGCCTTGTGCTCCATGCCTCCTCCAGGCCAGTAACAATGGTCACAGTCATGGGTTTTGGCTCTGGATTTCCCTTTGCAAGACGGGTTCGTGCACTTAACACCCCTTGGATTGTTGTGGTGTGTACGGATCCCCGTTCCCGGATTCACTTTGTCCTTCCGCTCGCTCACAGCATTGGCATATTCAGAGCCAGGACCTGCCAACTTTTGTCTCCCAACAATAGAATTGGCCTTTTCAATAAGGAGCTTAGACGCGTCCTCGAATGTGAATTTGATCGATGAAGAGCAGGAAGAGCAAGGTGTGCCCTTGGGAGCAATGGTGATCGTGGAGCTGGTTGATGTGGATGTTAGAGTAGAATCATTCACTACGTTACCGCTTACCTAAGAACTGTATAGTACCTAGATTATCTCGTAGCCCTCGCCCTATTGTACGTCGTCCGTTATCACGAATAACACCTGCCGCTCCGTCCCGCGTCGCTCGCGTCCCG
>JBBPJO010000231.1:0-18493 GCA_038088815.1 Boletus nobilissimus | reverse complement strand
AGGGCATTTATGGGGACGTTCACCCGTGCTATCAAGGGCGTGAACAAGGGATGTATTCCTCCATTTGTGGCACACTCACTGGACATTCAGATGTGTCTTGAGGTTGGACTTTTGGAATGTCCGGAATAGACAACCTTCGAGTTTGTAGGGACAAGGCAACTTTCTGTCGGGATGGTCAGCATCACGAGACGTGATAATAGTTTTAGACACTGTGCGTACTGTTTTTGTTTTTCCTTGTCCGGCATGTGGACTTTCATATGCCGAGGCAGATCATTATTGCGGCTAATAGTCTTGCCACACGTCGGACAGTTGACTGACTGGATAGGGTGGATGAGTGATGCGTGCACACGATAATAACTGAGTACATACAGTAGCGCGAGGTTTTGCCATGGCCTGAATCCGAGCGAAAGAGATGATTGAGAAGAGGGAGGGAGAGGATGGGTGCGATTGTGGAGCCACCAATGGGCACGCAGGAAGGGAGGGAGTAGCTCGCGTGTCCACCGTGTGGAAGGTAGGCGCTGGGGATGAATCAATCCATCCTCACAACGCGCCATTTTATAGCGTTGGGGAGTCCACATCGTGGCCATTGAGAAGTGTGATTGCGTCGGAGTAACTTTTCATAGCCACCACGAAAAATACCTTGTAAGGCTATTTTCAGAAAGCAATCACGTCCAGAGGCCAAAGCATCAGGGGGGTGCCACTCGGTTAGTGACCATCGTACTAATATGGTGAAAATGCTTGATTGCTTCTCGACATGTTTGCCAGAGTTACCTATTATAGTAACTTTACAAACGAGTGGCTCAGCGCACGAGTCCATTGATCGCTTCCATTGGATCGGGGGGATGTGTTCATGATAATGAAAGTCGATATTTCGTGGGGAGAAGGCAAGTGTTGATCGTCGCATGCTTCTTCTTCCTGAGACAATTGAACCTGATTTAGGGCTTACGTCAGCTTTTGCAACGACCCAACCTCGTCACGGTACTAGTCGCAAATGTTTTTACTTCGCGAAAAAGGTGAGGATGCAAGAAATCCATTGTGTAGTGCACTAATAGACTACGCCGTGAATGCCCCAGACAATGTAAGAGAAGAAATTGTTCCCAGAGCAGTAAGAAATGTAACCAGGCCATACTTGGCCGCAATCATCACCGTGGGGCTCTCCACCTTCCTGCGGTCGAGTGAAACTGGGCTGCAAGGATTTCAGACGACCAACTTGAACACGTCGCCAATTCCGTGGAATTGGGTGAAATATCAGCCCAGAATACCGTGTTTCTGATCTCGAGGATCTTTCCATCATGGATCTGAAAGCAGGATAATGTGGAAACCTTCCACTGCCAGTTTGATGACCGACTCCATGCACTAGCCATTTGCAGTCTGCCAAGAGCCCCGTAGCATAGACTCGATTTTCTACCTCTTTGGTTCGAAGTGATTCGCCGATCTCTTGACCGTCCTCCGCTCGTCGTCGCCGGAGCATTGTTCCCCTCGTTCCCGCCGCTCACTACCTTGCTTGCCGTCTTCTGCGAACAAGACCAAGAGTATTTATGGTGAGTATTGAGTTTGGTCATCCTTGGACTGGCACCTTGGAAGCCGACGGATGGTCATTACACACCATTCCACTTCACACTGCATTCTCGTCCACAACTCAAGGTGTAGGAAACTTGTTGGAAGTGTAGATGATCGAGAGCGCGAGTCCGTTTTGTCTTATCTCAGACCACTATGTAGTCGTCGGCGCTCGTACCTTGTATTTGCAGCACTAGCTATAGCTCGCACGCCCGTAGAATGCGCGACGAAGGGACCAGTCAACGAATAGAATGAAGCTGAAATACACGACAAATCTGCAAGTGGTTTATTGAGTATATCACAAGATTCTGACTTGAGAACCACCCACGTGATGGGAGAAGTCAAGATGGTTCAGATCTTGTGGGACTTCTTTTTACCTCCACAACCTCTGCCAACCTTCCCTTTCTTGATGGCCGGCGCAAAAGATCTCTTCGTCTCGGACAGCTCGATCCTTACACCAACACAGTTCTGTGTGATTGGCACCTGGGACTCTACATTAGCACCAGAGACCCTACCCCCTGATGGAGAACATATATATTCAACAGTGTCGCTCGGGGCCCCCACGATCAGTGGTGGCGAATTGATGCCAGGCAAAGGCGGAGGTGGGGTAGAGGTGGCCACCAGTGGAGGAGCGAGAGGATGGGAGACGGGAGACGCCAGTCTCGAAAGTAAGGGCGAAGGATGACGTTCCTTTAAAAGCCTCGTGTGGATCCCAATGATGATATCAGCTCCATGACGAAGCTCCTTTTGAGCAATGCGTTGTGCGAGCGCAGGAAAACCCCCGACAACAGGCGGAGATCCAATGTGGGTGTACAATACGTCGAGCTCCATCTCTAGGAGTTGCGGATGGCTATGATTTGGGTTTGGTGAGTCGGCTTCGTCATTATTCGAGAACCAACGAAGACAGACCTCGAGACAAGGCTGCACGAAAGCTCTTTCAGAATATTATGTTCGGTGAGGTTGCTCCGGATGTGGGCCAAAGCCCCCTCCTGTAGATCATCAAGCCCAACCTAATATACGACATTCAACTTGCCGCCCCAAAAGATCGATTATTGGCTGAACATGCTTACCTTACAGGCGAGACGATACATAGACTTGGCGGAACACCTCGGCTCATCTAGAGAGTTCGCGGAGGATTCACGGGGTTGCCCTACAGGCGTAGCTGAACCAAGAGGTTCGAAATTAATCTTATCGGTGTAGAGATAGCTCAAGAGGGTATACCATCTGAACGTCGAGCGTCACTAATCCAGACTTAACGAGGAAGCTGATGCGAGCTTACGTTTGAAATGCAGTATCTTTGACGAGTACATGGCGACTCTATCTTACCCAGACTTTCCCGGACCGCACTCTCGTCCCTCGTGACCAATCCAACGATTTCAATCAGCTCATCCATCTTTGGATGTTCTGGGCTCATGACAAACATATCAGAACTAACTGATTCGGAGCCGTCATCGGACAGTCTACACGAGCAGATTAGATATAGAATCAATCAGGTGATGATGTACCCTACTGGTTGTCGTCCTTGGGTTGTGTCTTGATGCTAATTTGGGGAGCGGTTGTTGGTATCATTGCAGACTCGGCCTTTGCAGCCTCGGTATCCGCAATGGGGCTTGGGTCGTCATCATCATCGAGGTCACTATCGCTTTCATAGCCATAATCATCTATCTGAATATGACTTGGTACTTCTTTTGCATCCGTGATGTCGCTCAACGAGCCGTCGGAAGAATTCAGATCCAAGCTCAGCACTGGACACTATTGAACACCCCAATGACCATTTCGCGGAGGAATCACTCACGGTCTGAAAAATATTTCGAACTCTTGGCCAGAAGAACGTTGTTCGTGCAAAGGACACGAGGCTTGGTGAGCCGACTGGATGGTACAGATCTCGACGAGAACAGATGGAACTGGGTGTTGATAAGTTCCTCTCCAAAGAGAGACTTTCTCAGAAACTCTTGTACACGCTGTTGTTTGCCGGAATCTACGAGTGACATGGTGGGGGTTGAGAGAGCGTGGGCGCGTGTGCTGACTTGCGGTGCTTTCAACACACGGGACCTCGTTCTCGTTGTGATTCACCCAGCCTCATGTTCAGTGGCGAAGGGAAGACCTTTGTTCTGAGTTTTAAAGCGCACCCTCAGCCCTGCGTTCTGTGGTAGTAGACGTTCAATTGTTTGTTCAGGTACCGAAGGTCTCCTCGAGATTGTCTAGAATCGCCACAGGAGTCAACAATTGACACATCAGAATGCGACCTGCTATGCTCATGGTAGTGATTGACACTTTTAGGAGGCCGGGCTTGTCGAGGATACAGAGGTTGAGGATGCATTCGTATTGAATAGCCTCGGATCCGGGAATCCAGATAGAAGTGTGAGATGGTCGACCACAAGCGACGTGGCCATGCTCGGAAGTACATAGTGGACTTGTGTTGTAGTGAGGTCCTCGAACAAACAACGCAAGCGAGCGGCGGGGCGCCTTATCCCTGCACCGCTCGTCCTTGCAGCTCACTTCCCTTGGGTCCAGAGTGCGCGAGCCCGACTGCCGTGCACATGCGCCTGCGAGGCGTTCTCACCTGCCACCTTCGCAGCTCACGCCCTACCCCGGACCCAGCAAATCTGACTCCCGTCCGAGTCCCGGGCCGAAGAGCGCTCTGTGCGCTTGCTCATCCTCGCATATAGAGCAATGTCCAAAGATAAGGAAACTTGCGACCGAAGCACGTCGGTCTCGGTAACCGCCCAAGTCTGACCACTGCTACACGATTTATTATAATACGCAAAGAAAACTACCAGTGCAAGTAACATACCCATCAATCACGGACACTAGTGCTACAGTCGAATCATATCTTTACACGTCCCCTCGAGTACAGCACCAAACGTTTCATTCATCTGTCTTCAGCTTTGTCTGTGCCACCAGAGCTGCCTGCTTGGTCCGATGGTTTGAAGCGTTGAGGTTCACCCAAGATTCTCGCATGAATTCCAGCTATAATAGTGGCTCCATGGGGAAGTTCTTTGTTAGCAATGCGTCGTGAGAGCTCAGGGAAACCCGCTACAACTCCAGGCGATGCGATGTGGGAGTACAACACATCGAGCTCCTTCTCGAGTAATTCCGGATATCTATAGTGTCATCAGCTCGCGATATCGTGGATCAAAAGTCAAACCAGAATGTACTTCGAGACGAGGTCGCACGAGATTTCTTGTATAATGTTGTGCTCATTAAGATTTCTCCAAATGTGGGTTAAGGCTTCATGGCGAAGGCGGTCCAACCCAACCTAGCATGCGTCATTCAAAATGCAGCTCTGATTCGGTAGGAGCACAATATGAACCTTGGAGGCAAGGCGGTACATGGACTTGGGAGAGCATCTCGGCTCGTCTAGAAAATTCGTTGAAGATCCTTTCGGAGGCTTTTGGCCAGGTGTTGCAGACGTGAGAGGCAAGAAGCTGACTTTATTTGTGTAGAGATAATGCAGTAGGGTGTACCAGCTAGTATCAAGCAAGCATCGATGATACAGAGGGAAAAATGACAACGGAAGCTTACCTTTGGAATGCAGTATCTCTGACAAGAATACGACGAATCCTTTTCACGGACGGTGTGGCCACCTGGATCAGCGATGTCTTGATACCAGAATCCTGCCATGGAATGTTGTCAGCCTCTGTTGTGGCCCCATCTCTGTGCACAGTTTGAAGTGATAGTTCATCTTTTCTCGTCTGCTCGGGATTAATGATGGACGTGTCGGGGCTAACCAAAGCGTCACTTGAAGCAGTTCAGTTGACAGGAAAATAAACAATCGTTGGTTGGGCTTCACCTCTCGTCATCACACTCGAGATCGCTGTCGGCTTCGTAACCATAATCATCAATTGGAGCACTGCCAGGAACATCATCGTCTCTTATGAATTCCACCAACGATATGTCAGAGGGGTCCATCTCCGAGTTCAACACTGAGTCCCAATGAGTACAATTACCCTCTGATGTGACAAGACCACTCACGGTCCAAAAAATATTTCGAGTTCTTGGCTAGGAGTGCATTGTTTGCCAAAAGGACACGAGGCTTCATGACTCGACCAGATGATCTCGTGGAATAGAGATAAAACTGAGTATCGACAAGTTCTTTTCCGAAGAAAGACATTCTCAAAAGTTCTTCGACGGGTCTAGGATCTGACATATGAGATACACTGGCAGTCTCTGCCTCATGACCTCGTTGATAGTCTTGCATGTGCAATTCCTAATTCGACACATTCAACCAAACCGCAAAGGAAATTGAGGCGAGAATCGATAACACACCTCTAAAGAGGTATCCCTATATGCCGGCATAGCTGTAATGGAGTGATACTGGACAGTTTGAGTCGAGTCTTTAGGGTCCGCTTCGCTGAAAGCGGAATACCCATCTGTAGATGTGTCTGCAGCCCCGACATCTGTGCTTGCTTCAGGACCCAGTGCATCTAGTTGGCTGTCTCGAAACATGTTGAGAAGCATGAGGGTCCTCAAGGTGTTTGCGGACATGTAACCTTCACGTTCTCGCTGTTAGACTCTGGTGTATTGGTTAAACCAAGAGTTGCACACAAATAGGGGCACGAAAACTTTGTCTTACATAAACGAGCGACTTCCGAATGGTCCCTGTTGGCTGTGCCTTGCTCATACGTCTTCTCTCGCAAACACTGGCAGGCCTACCAGAATCACCTATTGTGCCTCTATTGATGACGCTGACGGCACCCGACCATGTGTATCTGATGGCAGTCAGTCCTCTATGTCGCATGACTACGAACAGGGGGACGAGTATAGTAGCCTTGGTACACATCACCATGAGTCACTAGTAACAAGACTGGGTTGTGAGGAAGTGGAAGCAACATTGACAAGTTTCGCAGAGTCCAATGATGTCTGTCGAAGCGATACTTGACACTTACATACCGTTCCTTCGCTCCCAGAGTTCAGAGTACCCGGTGTTAGTTTGTCACCAATACATATATATTCACAGCTGGTACGAAAGCCGACAAACCGTAGCGAGAGATGGCCTTGTCACTTGTAATTTTTAGACCGGGACATTTTTCCGACAAGCAGAGCTAAGCTTACTTCACTTTCCTACATCTCACGTGCGACGACAACGATATTTTGGGCAGCCATGCCAGTGGTCAACGTCTTGTCGTTAGACTCGATGGTACTGACATCCGCCCCGCCAGACGACCGAGTCGCGGGGCCAGTCTTGACCATGGCATTCACAAAGGTTATTGTGCTGACATGGGAACAGGCATGCTCGTGGAATGAGCCAGAGACGCACAGCCCACTCTGCACTCTGCTGGCAGACCGCAGGTTGTGCAGCGAGGGTCTCCGCTCAGTACTGGCCATTGGAGAGACCCTCGAGAGTGGCGAAACCGATCGTGGGGGAATCTACATTGACGGTGGCTCGGATGAAGTCTCCGGTAGTAATGTTCAACTCTGATGACCGCTTGGTCTTGTCACCCCACTCTAACCCAGCTAGACATACATGACAAAGGGGTCAGCGACTGGATGACCTGTGTACGACAACCTGAACGCAACAGTCAAGGAGGGAAAGGCCTTTTGAATTTGATGCATTGCGATGTTCCCGTCGGGAGAGGGATGTCGCGTGACGAACGGGGCAGACATTCTGACGAGAATGCACAGTTCCCCCGAAAACCAAACAAATGGCAGGGCAACCACAACCCTGACGCCAACGAAGCAAGCCGATCAGCGAATCCCGTAAACAGCCTTTCGAATCAGTTTGCAGTCGACCAACCAGAGCTCGAATACTCACTGGCGATGTAAACCTGTTTGACACAGCATGCAAGAAAACCGAACACAAAGATACGTCGCCTGCTCACAGAAATTGGCGCAAACTGTCAGCCTCCTGTCCGTTAGCGAACGGGAATGAATGTTTAAAAACGAACTTACACGCATTCACTTCAGGAGACATGGGAAAATGCTTGTGTTTGAAGTTTTCGAAACAAGAAATGCATCCACTCCCAATAGGAACATCGACTGGCACTGAAGGCCTTTTGAATTCAACAAAGCCAAACAACGCTCGAACAATTCGCCCACTTTATCATGCCACGTCTCACATCTCAACACAGGCTCATGACTCGCCCTCGACGGACTCCGATTTATCACTCTAATGTTGGGCGATGTTCAACTGGGCTTACGTCGCCGTGGAATCCATCAGACGTGCACGGAGGCAGCACAATGTCGGGCTATCGACATTGCCTTTGCTTACTCTATGTTCAGCAAGGGTTATCCACCTGGAACAACCATCGATATGTTACTCCAGAAACAGGAGGAAGAAGCCGAAATGCGTTCACGTCAAGTCGCTCGAGAGAATCGTGGTTGGAAACGAGCAAGTGATTACTACTTCCAAGTGTTATGTATTGAGCCAGACGATTGTGCTCATTCGGCGCAACGACGAACTTCTGATGTTGAACCATGGGACAGCGTGGCGCGTACTAACGCTCGAGAATCTCCTTACCATCAGGTCGCCATTCTTTAGTTCGAGTCGAGCCTTCAGATTGGCCAACAACAGTAGCATCCAGCAGCGAATCTAGTGTCTGGAATGAACACTTCCTGGAACCTGTTTTATTATCCAGTTCGTGCCTTTCCATTCACTTGCGTGATGCGGGGTCAGCTACGAGAAGGTTAATCAGATATTCTCTTGTCCCGGGGGTAACTCTAGACCAGCAACAATATTTTTTGTAGAGGTGCATCACACATAAATTAATCGTTTATATAGTACCAGCCCAAAGGACTCCTGACAAAGTTGATATAAAGACGTTCATGGAGATGTTAGCCCGCTCCGTTTACTTTTGACCAGGTTCTTAATCCTACAACAAGTCCAAAGTCGTCACTGTTGAGTTCTTACACTTCGCTTTCCTGCCATCTTCTTTTCCCCTTCCACATCAGGCTCTTGAGTCTAGGCTGTTCAAGCAGTTAGCCGAACCCGCTGGCGTCTGGGGTGGCACGCCCGGGGTGAATCCACTGGCCACTGAGCCCGAAGGACAAGATCCCAAGTGAGGATCCTGCTGGTCCAGGATGGGAACTGGAGGTGCTGGCTTCAGAACACGGGGATGATGTTCGTTCAAAAATCTCGTATACATTCCAACAATGATATCAGCCCCGTGAGGAAGCTCCCCGTGAATGAGGCGTTGTGCGAAGGCAGGGAAACTTGCAACAACCGGAGGAGATGCAATATACCGGGTGCATAACACGTCGAGCTCCATCTCCAGTAGTTGTGGATATCTACAGTTTGGTCAGTAAACAAACATCATGAACAAGGGGAAGGACACACTTTGAGACGATGCTGCACGAAAGCTCTTTCAAGATGTTATGCTCGGTAAGGTTGTTCCGAATGTGGGAACATGCCTCGTCGCGAAGGTGGTCGAACCCAACCTGGAGTACATCCTTATATAGTTTGTGACTCCAATCTTGAAACGAGGCATACGAACCTTGGAGGCAAGACGATACATAGACTTGGCCGAACAGCTCGGCACATCCAGAGAGCTCCTTGAAGATTCGCGTTCCCTACCAGGTGTTGTTGAACTAAGTGGCAGGAAGCTAACCTTGTCAGTATAAAGATAGTTCAGAAGCGTGTACCATCTGGTCGCGGGGCCAAGCTTCGTTCAGTCCGAAAACGGGGATCACGCTGGGGGTGAACTTACGTTTGAAATGCAATACCCTTGAGCAGAATATGCCGACTTCCAAAAGACTGCAGCCCCGTGGCGGTCTGCTTCCCAAGTCCATTGTCACCCATGCTTTCTCGAACCGTAGCCTCACTGCTTGCTATCGAATTGTCTTCACCCTTACCCATATCAAATGGTTCACCATCCATCTCCCGGTTCTTCCAGACACATGACGAACATGTCGGAGCTAACCGATTCAGAACCGCCATCAGAGAACCTATAGATACATCTCAGTTGGCGATCAAATAGATAACGATGGGCCTCACACATCGCTGTCCCTGGATACAGAGTGTTCCGTTGGAACTTCGAAGTTTACGACAGGAAGAAGGTCGTCACACTCATCGAGATCGCTGTCACTCTCGTAGCCGTAATCATCAATCAACGCATCATTGGGAACGTCATAGTCTCCCATGAGGTTGACGAATAAAGGTTCGGGAGAGTCAATGCCCCCATCCAACACTGGAGGTGCTGATGAATGAGGGAATCATTGTCTCAATGAAAGAACCACTCACGGTCCATGAAACATTTCGAACTCTTGGTGAGGAGTGCATCGTGTGCGTAAAGAGTACGAGGTTTCATGACTCGACCAGTTGAAAAGGATTTTGCGGAGAAGAGATGAAAAAGAGTGTTGACAAGTTCCTCTCCAAGGAGACATTTCCTCGCAAGTTCTTCTAAACACTCCAGTTTACTATGATCTAACATGAGACATAGTGTAGAATCAGTCAGACGAAAGGATAGTATGATCAGGTACCTACCGAGCTGAACGAGGGTGCTACCAGACTTTGGTTCCACAGATGCACTTGCACTTGGTTGTTGGTGTAGAGGTTTTCCAAACGCGGAACTTCCAGTAAGTATTGGGCCTCTGCTGGTGCCTGTAGTAGTACCACCATCAAATTTACCGACCGTATGTTGTTTGGTCGTGGTTGGTGTCGGCAGAGAACTTGTTGTCGGTATAACAGAGGTTCTGGATGACGCCCGACCTGAGCTATCAGCTGTCCTTCGATTCTGTTGATAGTCTTGCACGCGTAATTCCTAACCCGCGACGCTCAACGACTCCTGACAGCAGAAAAGTAAGCTACCAGATTTACCTCCAAAGACGTGCCGTTATAGGCTGGTATAGCTGTAATCGTTTGGTATTGGGAGGTGGGATGATTTGGGTTCGAAGGTTCCTTTACACCCCAGACTTGATAGGCTGGTGTAAACGTGCCTGTCGTCACTGGTGGCTGAATAATGTCCGTACTTGCTGGTAGTAAAGGACATAAAGAGGGGATAAAGCCTCATGAATACGATGCGACGCACCGGGAGGAGTGACGCCAAAGCCAAATGTTGTCACAGGCTTCGGCTGTTCAGAATGTGAACTACCACCACCAGTTGTGCTGCTCGTACTCCTAGTGATGGATCCGAAGACATTCTGATGGGCTCCCATTGCCGTTGCTTTGGACCCATCACCTCCAAACTGACTTGGATCAGTTTGTTCAGCAGTGGTGGTATCAACATTTCGACCGTGATCGACTGGTCCTATCAATTAGATGTTATGCTATGCCAGAATGGCACAGGAGCACCGAGATGTACAGAAACAGAAAACGAACTGGGAGATATGGTGGTTCCACTGTTGCTCGCCCCAGACATTGGGTTCGCTACTGGATGCCACTGTTGGTGAGTCTGAACGACGTTGTCGAACACGAGGCGTGTACGGAGATGGCGCCCTTTATGGTGACTGACTTGAACTTGAAGATGCTGGTTGAACTGAAAGTTTTAAAAAGATACGTGGAGACCAATTGTCTTAGGTCAAACAAAAGACAAGATTGCCATGGTTGTCCACTACATAAGACTGGCGGTTAACGCGGACTCGGCGGCGGCGAGTACATTGCGTACAAAAACGGATTAGGCCATGGATTATGGCAACACAAAAGGCTGAGTGGCGTGATTCTCTCAGTCACTCCTTATCAATGCTCATCGTTAGCTTCGACATTGCACCGTTAGCGACGCGAAAACAATACATCTGCGGTGCGTTCTTTGTCATTCCCCGTTCTATACCGGAAGGGTCGTCGGCACCCCTGCAAGTGCCTTTCTGTCACCCCCGTATTGGGCTCTTTGGTCGGGGTAGCAGTTGAGACTCGTCCGAAGACGCTTGGGGCAATACATTGGGCATGGTCTCACTGCCCCCCGAGTCCAATCCCGATTGAGTATTTCGCTGGTCCATATGAAGTGATCCAGTTTTCTGTTTAGCCCCTGGACCAGCTTCGGAACGTCACGGCAGGATGTCCATTATATTGCTTCGAAATTCGTGGCCACTGCGAACAGGGACAGCCCCAAAAGGATGCATGACAATATGCTCACTGGAAACTCAATTAGGCCTGTTGCTGCGGAAAACAGAGCCGTGGTGGATGGGGAACGTTCCAATAATCCACCGTGTTGATGAGACCAGGGAAAACTCAAGTAGTCGTAGCATGTCAGCCGTTTTTGACCATGCAGATGCACGTATACTCAAACGGGTCCGCACAAGGGCGTGGTGAGCGAGTGCACGTGCGTGGAAAGCAGGATTTGTGGGAGATATGATGTCTTCATTCTGGCGTTGTTCGACCCGAGTCAAATCGTTCTGCGTCCACGACTCGAATGCTAGATTACTGATGGCCATAAAGGGCAACTGTAACACTGTAAGGATTCTAAGGAAGTAGTTATACCAAGTGACTGACAAATGCAAATGTTTAACGACTCACGATGAGAGGGAATGGTGTAGGCCCTGGATCACTAGACCGATGAGTTTCAGGCTGGGACCGCTTACGTTTACTGTCAAGTACGAGCTCGGAAGGATGTCACGATGCAATCGTCGTTTGGAGAGAGCGAAATTGTCCAAATGACGCTTATTTGCTCGATCACCGACCCGATTTGCTGACCTGGAGAAGTGTCCCAAAAAAACAGTGACTCGAGTGTGACGGCGACAGCGATGTTGGTTACGTGCTAGGACGATGGAATAGGGCCAATTAGCACCAGGAACAGTCCATTTATTGAGCAGACTCGCTCCCAAGGATGTATCGAAACATTTTGATTGGCTTGACGTGGCAGTAAAGAGTTACTGTCAGCTGACCATGCAAGCAGTGACGAACCAGCACTGCGGGTATGTCCAATAGCTGCTGTCCATTGTCGCTGTCAGTGGGAGAGAACCGCACAGCCACGACTATTCCACCATGTCCCACGAATCTTTCTCTGGTCTCCGATGGTCCTGCTTGTCACGCCCACTCGTCGCAAATTTCGCCGAGTTGGAAGAGACGTCTACAGAGCTTACCGAATCTGTGTGGCCTTGGATATAACCTCACTTTTTCTTGGGTCCGCGCATCCCATACCAACACATTCGTGCGTCGATCGCTCGAATTCAAGCGCCTGAGTCCACACACGAGCCACTTGCGATTCGGTGACAGCGTGGCAGCGAAGATCTCTGCCCCTTCAGCTCGAATGCGTTTGCCGGCCTCTTGCCCGTCTTCCACCCGCCATCGCCAAAGTATCCCCTCGTCACCGCGACCGACTTCATTGGATATCGATTATCGATTTCAATCGTTCTTGGTCCACCTAGAATTGTTGATGGGAGGTCATTACAGGCATTTCCCGACGACTAGCACGTACTTTTTCCCGTGGACGACACAACCGGCCACTGTGCAAGCGACGGAACGGAACCTTGGTTGAGAGTGTAGGGTCAAGGAGAGCGTGGCCTCCAGTGCAAATATTATCAGCTCACACAGCTCTGAGCGCTCGCAGTGCCTCCTCGTTGTGCGACTCAGACGTTTCCTCATAGAAGCGCAGCAAAATGTTGTCAAGAATACGACAAAGCCGAAATATCTGATGACTTCAGCGAATGGACAGACAGAAAACTTGGGTTGGGAGTGCAGAGCCGAGGGGAACGTGTATTATGTATGCCCTTTTTTCTTATCGATCATGATAACAACAACTCACACTGCCTTTGGTTTTCAGTAATTAGGGAAAGAACTGGGGAATGGCGAAGGGATAAAACAAGAACAAACAAAACGACGATAACTAGATGAGCACGAGACGATAGAATTCATACTTGCATCACAATACCTCCACGACACCAGTCTGAACGTCCTTGGAGAACGTGTGCGGGCGTTTGATTCCGGGAATGACGATCTCGTGCTCGGTGGCAACTCGCTTGAACTCTCCATTGAGTTGTTGCTCGAGCAGCAGCGCATGGAATGGCTGCTGCAGACGAACAACCAGCCGCAACGCTCGGGTATACTCGTCCATCACGGCAGTGGGTACAGCATGCAATGGTGAAGCAGGTGCGGAACCGGACTCGGTTTCACGGTCAGACTCGTCGTCGTCGTCATCCGCTGTCATTCCCCACGTGAAACCATCATGCGGATCACGCAGCTCATGAATCCATGGATGAACGAAAATCAGCTTGCGTGGCTCTGCCACCGGAAGCCTGTCCGACGTCCGGAATTCCACATCCCCAATGCCTGATACCTTGGCACGGTAGTGATTCTCCAGACCACTCGTAAAATCTTGGATACCAAGCCTTCGAACTGTGAAGATGATGCAAGGCAGATGAAGTCGGCGGCTGGCAAACCGAGGAGGGGGCAAACGAGTGACTCGGTCGTGGACAAGTATAGCGTCCGTCTGCGACAGTGTATTTCTTAACCCGGTAACGCGCTCGTCCATGCCAGTGTCCGTGATAGGCGATAGACAACCAGGCGGCTGGCTGTACACCTCGAGGGAGACGGGGAGGCAGCTATTGTATGACGATGACGCGCCATTCCACGCCAGTACCGTCACTTCACCAGATCGTGCTACGATCTCTTCTAGCAGGTGGCCCACTGCAGCGTCTCCTTCTCCATACTCTGGCCTGATATCACTCTTGAACATTCCGATCAGCGAGTATGCAATATCTTCATCCACCGTCGCCTTGCGTGTCGAGGCTAGTCGGAGCTTCTCTCGAACGCCGAGACTGTCGGGGTTGAAGGCGGTAATGATATTGCGAGCGACACCTATTGCGTCTGCGAGCTCCTCCATAATTTCTGGCACCTCCTTGTGATTGGGCCTGGCATCATCGAGATAAGGCTGCCAATCACGTGAGTAGAACCGGATGACAATTGGTGCAAGAAGCTCTTGAGACGTCCAAGCCCGGGTCAGCCACTTGCTGCGCTTGAGACCGCCGCGGGTTGATGGAGACATTACGTCTTCGAGGTGAACAAATGTGGCTGCAGATGCTTCATACCACTTGTACATCATTTTGAGCGATTGGTTCAACACTGTGCTGATCGTCTTATCAATGCAACATGTATCGCTCCAAGCCCACCGATATCCGTCCGTGCGAACCACTTCACAGAAGCTGCGTAACTTGTCGTTCAACGGCGATGAATCCAGCTTCCAGACTGAGCCGGCCTGATTGACATCTTGGAATAATGGTTCCTTGCCTTGCCATACGTGTGAAAGCGTTACATATCGGAAGAATGCTTCCACCACTCGCTGGATGCGTCCGCCATCCAGGGCCTGCGTCATAGAGTAAACCAGCACTTTGAACTCTGGTTCCGACTTGAATATACGCGCTCGTTCTGGTCCATCGCAGAGACAACCACTCTTCACGTCAATAAGCACGAGCGGGGATGTCTTGGAGACTCCACGGACGACCTTGTCGATGGCCGTCTCCGACTGGGAGGGAGAAATGTATTTCTTGACTAGTTCTGTCCAATGTGATTTACGATGCTATTTTGACGCCGATAAAGTGCCACTCACGACAGGCATCTGGATCGGGAGACGACTCGATAAGGGAGTGCATGCGGATGAACGAACTCATTGCATCATCGTACCGCCGCAATCCATGCAGTGCTGCATATCTTCTCTCATACCCCCACGGACTCGGGGGGTCCTCCTTGATTGCCTGAGTCGGTTGAGTTCTAGACTGTCACATACCAAAGAGAGCGAAGGTATACCTCATCTGCATCCTTCAACGCATCCTCCCACAACCCCAACACTCCTCGGGCAGTACTCCGCTTGACAAGAATCCTAGCAGGTTTCGACGGGTTCAGGAACAGCGCAGCAGAGTATCGTGCAATCGCTCGCTTAGAATCGTTCGACCTTGCTGCTTCATCACCACTCCTTTCGAATGTTGTGGCGCATGTTTCAATGACATCTGGCGCCGAACAATTAATGCCTGTCATTGTAGTCGATCATGAGAATGCACACCTGAGTCCCAACCTGCGATCATCTCGGTCGTTAACGCTCCTTCGCCAAGCGTATCGACCATGGTATACACGGCTTTGGACAACACGAGCTGAATTTCGGTGGAAAGTCTATCAAAATTCCAACCGAATATCTATGAAGTAGAATTGGCGTCATCATGGAGGTGGACGAGAAGAGATTGGCTTACAAGGGAGATGACCACAAGGTAGGGTCCTTTTTGAACCGGGATGGCTTCTTTCGCATGCTTGAACAATTCTACTCCGCGTTCGTGGTCTCCCTTTCCCACCGACGCAGCTTCACGCAAGAGAAACATGTGAGCCTGTACCACGTCTTGTGAATATTTGTTAGATTCCCATGCTCCCCTTTGCACATACCTTGACAGTAATATACGGTGACTGATCATGATCGACTATATCGATTAAATGATCTACACGGGAAATAGCTTTATCGTATTTTCCGCACTCGAAGGAGGCAATTGCCTGAGTGAAACGAAAGATCGGCACTAATAGCGACGAAGAGGGAGAAGTATACCTTGATTAACAGTAGAGGAATAATTTCACTTGGAAGCCCCTCGCTGAACACCAAGTCAAATGCATCTAGCGCGGACTCGTGCTCCCCACTGCCGACGAGGGCAAGCGTACGTGCAATATAACCAATGATGGATCGCTTGAGCTTGATAGACTAGTTTTGATGGTCAGTACAATAGATATGACAGGTGACTGAATGCTACCTTGTTAGCATCGTCGACGGCCGTGTCCCAGTGTTTCGAACGGGTCCGTAAAATGGCGCGGTAAGCGAGTGCACGTGCGTGGAAAGAAGGATTTGTGGGACATATGATGTCTTCATTCAGGAGCTCTTCGACGTGAGTCAAATCTCCCTGTGTCCACGACTCGAATGCCGGATTACTGATGGCCATAAAGGGCAACTGTGACGCTGCATGGGAGAACGACGCTGTCGGAACAAGCGAGCAATAAATACTTGAACACTCACGATGCGGGGCGAAAGGGGGAGTGGGGCCAGGAGCTGTTAGGCAGTCAACATTAAACGCACGAGTTTGCTTACATTTACATCTACTGTCAAGTACGAGCTCGGAAGGATGTCACGAAGGCTGTGGATGGTGATTTTCCCATTTTCTTCTCCAGTCACAATGCAGTGGTTATTTGGGGAGAGCGAAATCGACCAAATGTGGCTTGCGAGCTCGATAACCGACACGATTTGCTGGCATGTAGAAGTGTCCACAAAAAACAGTGACCTGGATGCGGCGGCGACAGTAAACTTTTGGTTATGCGCTATAATGATGGAAGTAATCCATCCACCACCAGGGGCCCATTTATTGAGTAAGGTTCCCGAGGACATATCGAAACACTTCACTTGGCGTGAGGTGACAGCAAAGAGTTGACAACCGTCAACCGACCAAGCAAGCGGTGACGATACGGTGGGCCAGAACCAGCAGGGGATGTCCAACAGCTGCTGTCCATTGTCGCTGTCGTAGATGCGGATCGACGTCGTGGCCTTTTTGTTGCCAGTAGCGGTGGCGAGTCGGTCGCCGTTGGGAGAGAACCGCACAGCCACGACCCAAGCATTGTGTTTGAGCGGTCCAACGAGTTTTTCTCCTGTGGTTATGCTGAAGACGAACGCTCGCTTGTCACGACCACCTGTTGCAATTTTCGTCGAGTCGGGAGAGATATCCACCGAGGATACCGCGTTGGTGTGTCCGTGGATGTCGAGGACTTTTTCTTGGGTCTGCGCATCCCATACCAGCACATTCGAATCTGAACGCTTGAGTCCACACACAAGCCATTTGCGGTCCGGAGACAGCGCGGCAGCGTAGATTTCTGCCTCTTCAGTTCGAATTGGTTTGCCGACCTCTTGCCCGTCTTCCACCCGCCACCGCCGAAGCATCCCCTCTTTACCGCCGCTCCATACCTGCTTGCCATCCTCTGCGAACAAGACCGACTTTATCGGATGTTGAGTTGTGATTTCAACCATACTTGATCCACCTGAAAGTTGGTGAGAGGTCATTACAGGCATTCGCCAACGGCTAACACGCACTTTTCTCCGTGGACGACAAACCTGGTCACCGTACAAGAGACAGAGGGGAATCGTGGTTGGGAGTGCAGAGACAAGGGAATGAATTATATCCGCTCCTTCCGTCTTATCGACATTGATCAGTTCACACAGCCTTGCACGCTCGTGCCTCGTGTCCAGTGGTGACTAACATTCCTCCCGAGATATGTACCTCGTTTTCTGTCGCTGTCATCGCAACGCGCTTTGGACCGGTGAGTGGGGCCAGAGAATACTTTGCACTGGCAAGCGCACTGACTACCGTGAGTGGCGTGCGACAATCAATTGAGTCGTTCCTTACTTTCGGGATGACGAACCAAGGTGACTGATAAACGTCACGGTACACCCGCCTGCCATCCCTGGAGAACAAGACCGATTGTACCATTTCGTCCGTGTCGAATTCGATGCATCTCAGAGTCACCTAGTAGGATCAACGTGCGGTTCTTACAATATGCGCCAACGACTGGCACATACCTTCTGTCGTCGACTTCATGGACAGAGAAGAAACTGGATGGGAGGCGAGAGGCGCAGTCCTCCACGGCATGTCTTGTGTACGCTCTCGCTCTCTTATCACAATACATGTATGTAGGTCAGTCCTAGACTCCCAGACGCTCGTGCATCGTCCGACCTGATTCCCGCAAGATACCCGGTTCCCCCACTCTTTCGCGAATTCAAAGCCACGGGCTCAGTCAACGAGCATAACAGAGCCGACGCATGCGATGGGTGGTGATTCACGGAGTACCTTACAGGTTAATACCAGCGAAGCAGACGTGCATCATGGCTCATGGCTCATGGCGTGCGACATGCTGTGAATGACGCACGGTCGATGTAATTGAATAATGCTTCATCGTGTGTCATCATGGCACGACGGGTCCGTCGCCCGTTGAATGGAGGATCATCGATATTTCGGATTAGAGGTGTTACTCCGTTTCGGGTCCACCCATGGACTACTTTTGCAACCGAACGCATCCAGCGCCAACCTGCGTCGCAAACGCCCCACATATTTTCAC
>JBBPJO010000230.1:0-18524 GCA_038088815.1 Boletus nobilissimus | reverse complement strand
AGACACGGTGAACGAGGACGATACAGACCCGGACGGCACGCGCGTGGTGGTGGTGGATGCGGAAGACGTCGACGGTGTGGGTGTCGGTCTCGTAGAGGACGTACTCGAACCGAGCGAGAAAAAGTCGTAATGCTGCTTTGGGGGTTTGGGTAGCTATCGAAGGAGGGCGTTTGGATGGTCCTTGGTCCTCGAGGGATATACTCGCCTTGCCTTTCTTGAGAGAGGGTGGAAGGAAGGACGTCGATGGTGCGGACACATCAGTAGGACATCGGTAGGACCTTCGACTTCGACCTCTGCGACGCCCGCGTCAGAGGCGTCGAGAAGTTCTTCCGTGCCCGCGACACCAGCAGCGTCAGGATCCCGCCGCGTGTGGCTCGTAGACGTACCGGTGACCCCCGCCTCCGAGCACACGTTCCACCTCCCTCTCGATCACAGGCGCTGGTTGTTTCGGCGCAGGAAGCATACTGAGCAAAGAAGATTTCCCGGCGCTTGTGCTCGATGCGACGCGGGGCTTCTTGGCTGGTGGGCCATCGTCGTCGTTGGTTCATTTGGGTTCCGGCGCGCGGTCAATGCGCTGTTCTCTGTGTGCGTGATGACGTTGTGTTTTGATCAGACGTTTCCATCAGCTGTTGAAAGTGTATTTGTCGGTGTCGATTCAGTCCAAAATTTGTCTTTCAACGAGTCTGTTCTTTTCTTCGTTGCAATCTGGTCGACTATGGATTCTCTACTCCCAACAAAGCCTCTCGCAAACCAAACACGGACAGGAAGCAGCGGGAGTACCCAAATAACAATCGGGATGTATGTATCCCGCAAGAATGAATTCGATGTCTGCTTTATTCCAATCTTTTGATCGAGGGTTGATACCTGCTGTGGTTTGACATTTCGTATGTCTACTATTCATCACTCTTGTGGGCCTCACTCCTCTTCCTGCTTTCATATTCCGTACCACCCTGCATCTCCACCCTACACAGTCGTTCCAGGTTCGTTCAAGATGATACTTTGCGCAGATAATCCACGATCGCGTACCCCGGACCAGTCCTTGAGGATGGCTCTCGTGGCGAGGCTGTTGGAGCAATGTCTTTCCTTGGGGCCAGCGAAGCGGATGAGGTGAAACTGAGCACGGCAATCTTTTTCGCCCCACATGTCAAATATGCGGAAAACATATGGGCCAAATATAGGATATGGGCGCGATACCTGTGACGGGGTGCAAAGCAGAGCGGATTGGACTCCGCTCATGGTGAACAAGAGGTATAGCTTTATCCTTTCGTAACGGATCCAAATGCATTGATGCACTGGGTATTATCAGGGGGGAATACTCAAACAATGCTGTCCTTGCATGTGCCTGAATTATTGCGGGTTTTAACATCAACAACAGGACAAGCAGCTCCAAAGAGTGTGAGTGAACTAGTATGACTGTACCATGTCGAGCCTGACAAACCTCATAGGCGCTCACTGACAACTTGAAGGTCATGAAGGAACTAAACGGCCACCTGGAAATGATGTTCGTATGGGATTTGGCGATCACACTGGCGCAGTGTAAGCTATGGTGAATCGACTGGTATGCTGCTCAGCCGTTTTAGTTGTATTGACAGTCTCTCGTTTTCTGGTTGCTGTTATTTAGAGCATGGACGGAGACAGCGTACACGTGGCGGAACCGACAAAGAGTAACAGAGGGGGTCTGACACTGAGGGAGACGTGAGTGATGAAGACTGAGGTCTGTCTAGGCTTGCTTCAACATGGCAGTCGATGCAGGTTTACTCAGGCCTGGTACCGACTCAATCGTCTGATGGACAGCGAGCTGAAGTCAGCATCGTTCGAGACGCAGTGTAGTGGGTTTTTTCTCCCCCTCGAAAACTGGTTTGGCAGGGATTCGTGTGTTCCTGTCCGCAGTCTTTGTTTGTGTCTTCAGTGATCACTCCGCGCGACGAGCATGTCTCATTCTTCCGTGCTTCAAAATGTATATTTCGTATTTCTCGTTATACACTCGGGAAATGCCGCCTGCGGCGGCGTTCGTACCTTGCTTGCTCAGCGACGCTGGATTGGATGCTGTAGATTCCACGGCCCTCCGGGCAGAGTATATTCAAACATGGGCAAATCTATCATGACACTGTAGTTATTTATTTTAGTGTATTCTCGAGTAGTGGGTCGTTCACAAAAGCGTCATAAGTGTCGATCACGCAAACCATCCCAAGCCTGCAGGCCACAGCTTGAAATTTACATTCGATCGTGATCGAAGGGTGGACTGATTATCTAAGCAAGCAAATTCAATGTAAAAATACAAACTCGGACAAGCCGGGCCGGTACTGGTGCTGCGGACAATTTCGAAAGTGAGACCTGGAATGTAGTGAGCGAGACGTTGTCTTGCAGTTAGTTGGATGCAGGATCGTGCACAGGTGTCGTGCTCAGGCTGCTGGAGGGATAACGTCTGTCGCAGAACAATGTCTGTGGAATGATCTTAGTTGCATTTCGAACAGTTGACCGAATTGCGACGGTGGCTACGTAGCGGGTTTTGCCACGGATGAGGCCTTTCGGCGATCATCGGAAAGTGGGCTGCCTGTGAAACTTCTCATCATCACGGTGTCCTTGTTTCTTCGTTTCTTCGCTGCCGCCACCATTCTACAGCCCTTGGCTCTGAATCGCACCTATCTTCGTGCTCGCCCTCCAAGAATGTCTGCAGAAAACACACAGAGCTTCAAGAACCTGCAAGAGCAGTTTGGTCGCTTCAGAATCCTTATTGTCGGACGTGCGAACGCTGGCAAAACCACGATCCTTCGGGCCATTTGCAACACCACGGAGGATCCAGAGATCTACGATGGTGACGGGAACAAGGTATGGATCTTGGTTGATATATCGTTGTGCGACAAGCCAAAGTGTGCCATTAGGTTGATCCATCGCAAGTCGAAGGATCCATGGGGGTGAGCTTGAGTGTTGTTTCATGGTGCATCCAATCACCAACAGGGATTCATTGATCGTCGTCAGCGCGGAATCCACAATGTCGAACACGAACTGGTCTTCCGGAGTAATGACAAGCTCATCTTCCATGACTCTCGGGGCTTCGAAGCTGGAAGTGACGAAGAGTTCTCGCAGATGAAGAAGTTCATTGCAGATCGTGCAAAGACGACCATTCTCAAGAAGCGCATTCACGCGATATGGTAAGTCGGATTATTGCATCCGGGAACTTGAATCAAATGTCGTGCAGGTATTGCATTCCGATGGACGAAATCGAGCGAGCAATCCAGCGATCTGAGGAGAAGTTTTTTGACGAATGTGATGCAGGGAATGGTGAATGCTTTGCCAATGCTATCTTCTCGGGCTGATGCAAGTGATCTCCCAGTTCCTGTTGTGGTGATATTCACAAAATTTGATGCCCTGCTACCTAAAGCACTGGGGGGGTTGGCACCTGCTGATCGACAACTGCCTTTAAGGGAATTGCTATCGAAGGCTGAGCCACTCATTGAGGAGATATTTGACAAAGCCGATGTATGGGGTCGTCTTACTCTCATGAAGTATGCCCCAAGGTCTTGTGTCCGGATTAAAGGCTTGTATCATACCTTTTCTTGTCCAAAGTCTTCACATTATTAACCACACGAACCAGACATGCACAAGTCTAGTCATGAGGGATGCAGCAAACTCTTGGATGCCACCACAGATGCTCTGAATGAAGAAGCATTGCAAATGCTACTGGTCTCGGCCCAGGAAGCAAACATAGCTCTCTGTGTGAGATGTGCAGTTGGGGGGTGGGTTTGTGTTGACAGTCTGTTGTGGCTTGAATGGCTAACACTTTTTTTCAACAAAGGTTGATAAGAGATACAGACAAGGTGTATAACTCATCACTTTCAATAGCCAACATCAGTGAGAGAAGGCTTGAGGAGCTTGCATGGTGGTTTCCTCATGTTCAGGTAAGTGCACACAGTTATGATATATTACTGAATCATTCTGATGTTACCATTGTGGTGATAGTAAGTTCCCATGTTGATTAGTGGTCCCATATAATAATTAATCCTGGTCCATTGAAAACCATAGAGTGTAAGTCATGCATCATTATGCTTAAATGTTTATACTGAAAATCATGTTTTGTGTTGTATCCTGCCTTGGATATTGTAGAAGGTAAGTCATGAACATGTTTGTGGATATGCCTTCACCTTTCACCACACTTGAAAATATAGTCATCCACTGTGACATGCAGGCAGGGTGACCATGCTGATGATTTGCATCTCCACTCTTCATCTGGGATGGGAAATCATAGTTGGTGAGTTGTGCACTGTGGCATGCAGATGGGGTGACCATACTGATAATTGTATCTTCATTCTTTGCTGTGGATCCAAAATCATAGTTGGTGAGTTGTGAGTTGTAGCATGCAGGTGGGCTGACCATGTTCATCCTGGATTGGACATCATAGGAGGTAAATGATGCACTTTGGCATGTAGGTAGGGTAACCATGGCTGATGATTGCATCTTCACTTTTCATCATAAATTGAAATCATAGGAGGTGAGTTATACATTTGGGTGACTATGCTCATCTCCAATCTTCATGGGTTGAAATTCATAGGAGGTAAGTTATACATTTTGGGGGTGACCATGTTGATAATTGCATATTCACCCTTTATCTCCTGGATTGGGGATCATAGTTGGTGAGTTGTGCACAATGGCATGCAGGTGGGGTGACCCTACTGATGATTTCATCTCCACTCTTTATCCTGGATTGGAAATCATAGTTGGTGAGTTATATGTTGTGACATGCAGGTGGGGTAATCATGTTGATAATTGCATCTTCATTGTACAACCTTTATTTGAAAATCATAGTTGGTGAGTTATGCATTGTGGTATGCAAGTGGGGTGATCATGCTAATAATTGTCTTCATCCTGAATTGGAGATCATAGAATGTGAGTTATGCACTTTGCCATGCAGGTGGTGACCATGCTAATGATTGCATCTCCACTCTTTATCTTGGGTTGGAAATCATAGGAGGTGAGTTGTGCACTTTGGCATGCAGGCAAGGTGTCCATGCTGATGGTTGCACCTTCACTCTTCATCCTGGATTGGAAATCATAGAGGGTGGGTTATACATCTCTGCCATGCAGATAAGGTGATTATATTGATGATTGTGTATTCATTTTTCTGGATTGAAAACAATAGTGGGTGAGTTGTACACTGTGGCATGCAAGTGGGGGATTATGCTGATAATTGCATCTCCACTCTTCATCCTGGATTTGAGAGCATAGTTTGTAAGTTGTGCACTGGCATGCAGGTGGAGTGTGACCATATTGATGATTACATCTTCACTCTCATATCATAGGAGGTAAGTTGTGCACTTGTACATGGAGGTGGGGGACCATACTAATGGTTCATCTCTACTCTTTATTCTGGATTGGAAACTATAGGTGGTGAGTTGTGCACTTTTGGGGTGACCATGCTGATGATCACATCTCAACTCTTCATCCTGGATTGGAAATGATAGGAAGTGAGTTGTGTGCTTTGGAATGGAGGTGGGGGACAATGCTAATGATTGCATCTCCATTCTTCATCCTGGATTGAAAATCATAGTTGGTGAGTTGTGCATCTTGGCATGCAGTACCCTTCATCCTGGATTGGAAATTGTAGGCAGTAAGTCATGCACTATGGTATGCAGATGGGGTGACAATACTGATGATTACATCATCCTGGATTGGAACATAGCAAGTGAGTTATTCACTGTAGCATTGGGGTGGCTATGCTGATAATTGTGATTGCATCTCCACTTTTCATCCTGGATTGGAAATTATAGTTTGTAAGTTGTGCACTGTGGATGGAGAAGAGGTGGCCATGCTAATGATTGCATCTGTATTATTCATCCTGTAGTTGGTGAGTTGTACATTGTGGCATGCAGGTGGTGGTTATACTGACTATTACATCTTCACTCTTTATCTTGGATTGGAAATCATAGTCAGTGAGTTTTGCACTGTGGCATAGAGGTAGGGTAACTATGCTAATGATTGCATTTCTACTCTTCATCCTGGATTGGAAATAATAGGAGGTGAGTTATGCATTTTGGTGGTGACCATACATGCTGATAATTTCATCCCCACTTGGATTGGAACTCATAGGAGGTGAGTTGTGTACTGTGGCATGGAGGTGTGTTGACTATACTAATGGTTACATCTCCACTGGATGGTAAATCATAGGAGGTGAGTTGTGCACTATAGAAGATGTGTGACCATGCTAATGATTGTACTTCCACTCTTTATCCTGGATTACAAATCATAGTGGGTGAGTCATTTTGGCATGGGTGTAGGGTGACTGTGCTGATGATTGCATCTCCATACTTGTAAATCATAGAAGGTAAGTTGTATACTGTGGCATGTGGGTGAGAAACTATGCTAATTGGAGTTCTACTTCTCATCCTGGATTTGGAAAACATAGTTGGTGGGTTGTGCACTCTGGCATGCAGGTGGTGGGCCATGCTGATGATTTGCATCTCCACTCTTCATTCTGGATTGGAAATCATAGGTGGTAAGTTGTGCACTATGGCATGCTGGTGGAGTGATGATACTAATAATTTCATCTCCACCCTTCATCATGGATTGGAAATCATAGGAGGTGAGTTATATACTTTGGGGGTGACCATGCTGATGATTGCATCTTCACTCTTTATCCTGGATTGCAAATCATAGTTGGTGAGTTGTACACTTTGGCATGCAGATTAGATGACCATGCCAATGGTTGCATTTCCATCCTTCATCCTGGATTGAAAATCATAGAGGGTGAGTTGTGCACTGTGTCATGCAAGTGGGGAACTATGCTGCTGATTGCATTTCCACTCTTTATCCTGTATTGGAAATCATAGAGGGTGAGTTGTGCACTATGGCATGGAGGTGAGAAAACCATGCTAATCATTGTATCTTCACTCTTTATCCTGGATTGAAAATCATAGAGGGTGAGTTGTTTACTCTGGCAAACAGGTGGGGTGGCTATGCTGATAATTTTACTCTTCATCCTGGATCGGAGATTGTAGAAGGTGGGTTGTGCCATATGGGATGCAGGTTGGATGACCATGCTAATGATTACATCTTCATTCATGCTGGATTGGAAATTATAGTTGGTGAGTTGTGTGCACTTTGGCATGCAGGTGGGGTAACCATGCAAATGGTTGTGTTATATTGGAATGTAGAGGGTGAGTTGTGCACTATGGTATGGAGCTGGAGTGACCATGCTGATCATTGCATCCCCACTCTTTATTCTGGATTGGAAATCATAGGAGGTAAGTTGTTTGCATGTATAATATAGGTGGGGTGATTATGCTAACAATTTCATTTCACTTTTCATCCTGAATTGGAAATCCTAGGATGTGAGTTGTGTGCTATGCCATGGAGGTGAGGAACCATGCTGATGATTTCATCTCCACTCTTCATCCTGGATTGGAAATTATAGTTGGTGAGTTGTACCCTTTGACATGTAGGTGGCATGACCTTGTTGATGACCTCCTCCACTCTTCATCCTGGACTGGAAATTGTAGTCTGTAAGTTATGCACTGTGATATGCAGGTAGGGTGATCATACTAATAATTGCATCCCCACTCTTCATCCTGGATTGAAAATCATAGTCAGTGAGTTGTGCACTAGCATGCAGGTGGGGTGACCATGCTGATGATTCCATCTCCACTCTTCATCCTGGAATGGAAATCACAGGGAGTGAGTTGTGCACTGTGGCATGCAGGTGGGGTAACAATGCTAATGATTCCATATCCACTCTTTATCCTGGATTGGAAATCATAATCATAGTTGGTGAGTTGTGCTCTTTGGCATGCATGTGGGGTGACCATGCTAATAATTTTGTCCTCACTCTTCATCCTGGATTGCAAAACATAGACTGTAAGTTGTGCACTCTGGCATGGATCATGCTGATGATTGTATCTCCATTGTTGTAATTTACAGGAGGTAAGCCATGCACTGCAACATGCAGGTGGGATGATGTTGATGATTGAATAATCATTTTTTATCCTGGATTGGAAATCATAGAGAGTGAGTTGTACACTGTGACATGTGAAGTGATCTTGTGGATGATTATATCTTTACCCTTTACCCTGGATTGGAAATCATAGAGGGTGAGTTGTGCATTGTGGCAAGGAGTTTACCATGCTGATGATGGTATCTTGGCACTCTATCCTGGATTGGAATTGTAGAAGGTGAGTTGTGTACTATAGAATGTAGATAGGGGACCATGCTGATGATTTGTAACTCTGCTCTTCATCCTGGATTGGAAATTATAGGAGGTGAGTTGTGTGCTTTGGAATGCATAGGGTGACCTTGCTGATAACTACATCTTCATTCTCATCCTGGTTTGGAATCATAGTCAGTGAGTTGTGCATTTTGGGATGCAGGTTATACAACCATGCTAATGATTGCATTTCTACTCCTCATCCTGCATTGGATATTATAGGAGGTAGGTTATGCATTCTGTGGGTGACCATGCTGATGATTACATCTTCACCCCTCATCTTGGATTGGAAATAATAGAAAGTGAGTTGTGCACCATGGCATGGAGGTGAGGTAATCATACTGATGATTGCATTTCCACTTTTCATCCTGGATATCATAGTCAGTGAGTTATACACTTTGGCATGCATGCTGGTGACCATGCTGATCTTTGCATTTCCACTCTTCATCTTGCATTGGAAATTATAGTGGGTGAGCTATATATATTGTGGCATACAGGTGTGGTGACACATGCTGATGATTATATCTCCACTCTTCATTCTGGATCATAGGAGGTAAGTTTACACTGACATGGAGGTGGGGTAACCATGCTGATGATTATATCTCCATTCTTCATCCTGGATTGCAAATCATAGGAGGTATATCATGTGCTGTTGCATGTTGCTTGAGTGATTATGCTGATGGTCTACTTTTTATGCATCTCTACTCTTTCCTCCCATCCTTCTATAGCTGGTATGTCATTTTGTCAACATTTATGTCATCAATTCTACTACAATATTTTCAATAGGATGTAAGTTTATCATAAAAACTGCTTAACAATAACCCACTTTTGCTATTTTTTAATTGTTTTTAGCAGGTAAGACACTATACACCAGAATATCTTTATACTCATCATTATTCAGGAGGTTGGTACAGTATATATCATATTATTGCATCTCTTATTGATTTTGTGCTCTTGAAACTAGCTAGTCTTTCAAAAACAAGTATGTGTTTTCACCTGTTTAATATTTAACATTAATATATCATGTACAGACTCCTTTTACCCACAATGACCTTCAGATTCTCAAGCCACACAATGTGGTAAATTGACCAATATTGTGTTATGAGTATGCAGCTAATTCCAAACAAGATTCCCTTTTCTACATGGAAACAGCTCCTTCAAGCTGGTGTTGGTGTGTTTTAGATGCTCATTTGATGATATACCATTAAGATTATGTGATATAGGTATCATTTTGATATCAGCACATTCTTTCTTTCTATGTCAGAAGAATGATCCATGACCATTCTCTTCTGCAGCCCAGAAGTATAAGGTGTCAAATTCTTCTGGCAGGGCTAAGAATGCATTGGAGGAGGTCTTCAAGATGTATAGCCATGCATCTTATGACCAAAAAGTGGAGATGGTTACTAATGTTATTCTTCAAAACCACCTGTCCTAAACATATCTTCCACATTGGCAAAACAGTTATTTTGATGCAACAAGGTCTCCACTGTGTAATACTGTACAGATATGTATATAGGGATCAAACCTGATTATATCAACTTGCTAAACTGTAATTTGCCCTAATTGAGACACTATGGGCTGCTGTGAATAGTATCTTGCTTTAAAATGACTCTTTGAGGCCTGTACAACATTGTACAGTTAGACCATAATAGTGACATTGAGTAAACTCCCATTTTAGTAGGACTAGTACTGTGTCATGTTGTGATGGTCAGAAGGGGTTCAGACAGAATTGGGTTATATTTACAATTGATCAACAATGCATCATATATAGAGAGAGCAGTAGAGAGCTAACAAGGAGCAAAAGCATACAAAATGAGTTGTGAATGAAAGTGTCGTACAATGCTGATATCATGAGCCTATTTACCCATCCTGGCTGCTGAGGTTAGTGAAATTCTCAGTATGGTTGAATCCATGGCCATCTGAGTGTTGTCCAAGATCTGTCCTTTGTATCCATGTTCTATCTACCCTCCTTGTAAAAAAATTAACCCCATGGTAACAGAGATGGACATGGATCTCCCATTGGATGATTTTCACAGCATGCCTGTGTCACAATCTTCACAGCCTTGTCATTACTACCAAGTAACATGCTGTGATGGATTCAATACAGGACCTTCATTCAGGAGTCCAGGGCTCTGGGATCCAAAGTGCCCATGTCCAATGTGATAAAGGCCCCCATAACCACACCAACAACCAGTCTAGTGCCCATGTCACAAGGCAAACAAGTTCCCAAGGAGGAGGCAGTGAAGTGATCTTAATTGGAGTGAAGGTGTCCTCTATGAAAAGAGACTGAGAAGTGTAAGGTGTGGGTGTGAGTTAGACACATCCCAAAGAGTTCTGGAAAGTTGGTATAGTAGAAGAAGTAGTGACAAGCTTTTCCTAGTGTAGCAAAAACAGGTCTGGTGTAATTCTGCATGGATAAGAACAGATATGGACATGGATATGATGGGTCTGTACCACAGATTGAAACAGATACAGATACAGAGCAGAAGATGATTGATGACCAAGGTAAATAATACCTTGTATGAATCAGACAAAGTGGGTGGAAAGGAGATGTATTTTCATAGCCAGTACAAATCTGTTTATAGTCCAGGGCAAACCCTGGACTGCATCTGAACCCTAATTCCTCATAGTGATAGCAGAGCCTGTAACTAAGGAAAACTTTTGAGGGCACAAGAGATCATGCATGGTGCAGAAAACACTTTTTCTCTGTATGTGATGATGTTCCCAATAGAAAACACATTTGCCCTGCACTATATGAAGACTTGAGACCTGCCCATACTGATGGCTATGCACAATGAAGACACTGCATCAAAGAGGTTAGAGTTGTATAGTAAACAAATGAAAAGGGATATAAGGTGAACAAGTTAGTCTGGTACATGCAATGAACATGGATACCAATGGATGAACATGGAGAGAATGGATGGACCCTAAACACAGCTCAGATGGACATGGACAAGATGGTCAATATAGAAGACTTACTGAGGACTGTTGGCAGCTAACTGGAAAGTGAGAAGAAGGAGGGATATGACCACAAGGAACCACAGGTTCCTACAGTGGAGGTGAAGAACCCAAAAAACAGAAGAAGGATACAAAGGTAGTATTGTTGTTGTCATACACAGGCTGCTGTTGGATGGACCACTGATGGGTGCATGTGGTATGTGTGTTAGTGTTGAAACAGGTCCATCCTGAAATGGGTATCTCAAACAAGGGAATGGGGATTCTCAACTCATTTGTAAATGATTTGTTTGAGAGGATTGCAAGCAAGGCAAGCAGTGAGTTGACGAAACAATTCAAACAAGGTGTCTGAGCTAATGGTGGTGGTCCTGGTCCAGTCTTACCAAAATAAAGGCTTAGGACCAGACCAGACCAGACCAGACTTTTAAACACTACTTGTTGGCCATTTAAACCAACCTTCAGAGCATCAGTCAAGGGTAGTCAGAGCCCCTTCTGACTAAGCATGAGTCCAACTAATGTAGAAGCAAACTAGAGAGTAAAGTCCAGAGTACCAACTCTGTGCATGTGGATTGTATCTCATGTGAGGACTCTCCATGAATTTCCAGAGTTGTCCAAAGTTGGGCATGTTGAAAAACAGGGATATATCACATGACCATGATGTTGCAAGTGACAATGAAGTGATATCCAGTGTATTTAGCCTACAGTATGTTTCTGGATCTGCCAACATTACTTAGGTGTTATTGATGTCATTTTTTGGGGTGTCTGTGTAGGCTATCTATTTGCAATGGTTTGATTTACCTTTGGCTGCAAATCCAATCAAACTCTAATGAGCATGTCAGCTCACAAGGGTGATCATTTCAATGTGTGGTAAAGATACTGAATAGAGATGGGATTCCATGTGTTTCTGGTCTCAGACATCGGATGTAATGTATGCCAATAATTAGTTGCATCTAAGTCTCCAATGCAATACATGTGGAGTGAGTTGATGTGTTGATGACATGCATGACTATTAGCTTGCATGGACAACATGATGCTGATGTAATTTACCACAAATCTGTTCCCACTTTCATGGTACTTTCTTGTGAGATTTGAAAAGATAAATGGGCACTGTCAATTCCTACTATGTAGCTCAATGACCTGACAACCATATGTTCCCACAGCCATGTCCTCTTGTATTACATCAACAATCCTGTATAGATATTCTTGTAAATCTAGTACTACAAATTTAAGTAAAGATTCAATCAGATATGTAGGTGTTCATACAGGCAATTGTAATATATGCACTGAACTAATTTCTTCAATTTTGAAAATAAGGATATTGTTCTGTGCATGGAGTGCTTAGGAATTGCAATGTTGCATTTCCAAAATTACCTCAAGCCCAAGTGGACAGATGGTTCAGTGAAAGATTTAACACCATAGAATCAATACATTTCATAGAATTCACCAGAGTTACACAACCTATTGCCTCTGAGACTCTCTTCACATTACTTTTCTCTTTACCTCTTCTCTTTGTCATTCTACCAGTGGGAGAACTTGCAATCACAACTTGATATGGGGCCTCTTTCATCTTTAGTTGGTAGAGGCTCTGAATAAAGCTGTTAACAGATGGCATATTGGAATGTTTAAACACATACATGTGGTTTTGGAGAATAACATTAGTAACCATCTCCACCTTTTCTTTATAAGATGCATGATTATACTTCTTGAAGACCTCCTTCAATGCCTTCTTGACCCTGCTAGGAGAATTTGATGCCTTATACATCTGGGCTGCAGAAGAGACTGGCTGAGGATTATTCTTCTGAAATAGGAAGAAAGAAAGCTCTGATATCAAAATGATATCTGTATTATATAATTTTAATGGTATTATGATACAAGCATCTAAAACATACCAACACCAGCTTGAAGGATTTGTTTCCATGTAGAAAGGGGAACCTTGTTTGAGATTAGCTGTACTCATAACATAATATTGGTCAATTCACCACATTGTGTGACCTCAGAGTCTGGTGATCACTTTGGGTAACATAAGTCTGTACTTGATATATCAACACAAGCATTAAATTGGTAAAGAGATGTACTTCTTTCACAAAGAGTAGCTGAGCATGGAATCAATAAGAGATACTATGATATGTCATATATACCAACCTCCTGAATAATAATGAGTATTAAAATATTTTGGCATATAAAAGTATTACCCTCTAAAACAATTGAAATATCAAAAATGGTTATTAAACAATGTAATAAACTTACATCCTGTTGAAAGTATGGCAGCAAGAATATGACATAAGTGTTGACATACCAGCTACAAATCATACAGAGGGATTGGAGGAAAGTAGAGATGGGTAAAAAGTGGGTCATCAACATAATTACCTGAGAAACATACCAAAGTGCACAACTCACCTTCTATGATTTCCAATCCGGGATAAAGAGTGGATATGGAATCATCAGCATGGTTACTCCACCTACATGCCACAGTGCACAACTCACCTCCTGTGATTTCCATTCCAGGATGAAGAGTGGAGATGGAATCATCAGCATGGTCACCCCACCTGCATGCTAGTGCACAACTCACTGACTATGATTTCCAATTCAGGATGAAGGGTGGGAATGGAATCATCAGCATGGTCACCCCACCTGCATGCCACAGTGCACAACTCACAAACTTGATTTCAATCCAGGATGAAGAGTGGAGATGGAATCATCAGCATGGTCACCCCACCTGCATGCCACAGTGCACAACTCACCCACTATGATTTTCAACAAGGTGAAGAGTGGAGATGGAATCATCAGCATGGTCACCTCACCTGCATGCCACAGTGCACAACTCACCTCCTATGATTTCCAATCCAGAATGAATAATGGAGATGGAATCATCAGCATAGTCACCCCACCCACATGCCACAGTGCACAACTCACCCACTATGATTTCCAACCAAGAGGAAGAGCAGATATGGAATCATCAGCATGGTCACCTCACCTGCATGCCATAGTTCACAACTCACCAACTATGATTTCCAATCCAGGATGAAGGGTGGAGATCAAATCATCAGCATAGTCACCCCACCTGCATGCCACAGTGCACAACTCACTTCCTATGGTTTCCAATGATGAAGAGTGGATATGGAATCATCAGCATGGTCACCCTACCTGCATGCCACAGTGCACAACTCACTTCCTATGGTTTCCAATGATGAAGAGTGGATATGGAATCATTAGCATGGTCACCCCACCTACATGTTAGTGCACAACTCACCTCCTATGATTTCCAATTCAAGATGGAGAGTGGAGATGGAATCATCAGCATGGCCACCCCACCTGCATGCCATAGTGCACAACTCACCAACTATGATTTCCAATCCAGGATGAAGGGTGGAGATCAAATCATCAGCATAGTCACCCCACCTGCATGCCACAGTGCACAACTCACTTCCTATGGTTTCCAATGATGAAGAGTGGATGGAATCATCAGCTTGGTCACCCTACCTGCATGCCAAGTGCACAACTCACCAACTATGATTTCCAATCCAGGATGAAGAGTGGAGATGCAATCATCAGCATGGTCACCCCACCTGCATGCCACAGTGCACAACTCACTTCCTATGGTTTCCAATGATGAAGAGTAGATATGGAATCATTAGCATGGTCACCCCACCTACATGCTAGTGCACAACTCACCTCCTATGATTTCCAATTCAAGATGGAGAGTGGAGATGGAATCATCAGCATGGTCACCCCACATGCCAGTGCACACAACTCACCCACTATGATTTTCAATCCAGGATGAAAAGTGGAGATGAAATCATCAGTGTGACCACCCCATGAACATGGCACAATGTACCAATTCATATACTATATGGGGCAAAAGGTGATGATATCCATGAACATATTCACCTCTTTGGGGTCTACATATTCACAACTCACCTTCTATAATATCCAAAGCAGGATATGAAACAAAAACATGATTTCAACATACATAGTCATTTGGGGATGATGATGTATGACTTACACTCTATGGTTTTCAATCCACAGCATTCATAATTATATGGGATCATTAGTAGAATTACTCCCAACATGAGAAACTCACTATCACCCAATGAAGAATAGAATCAGAAAGATTCAGTTATATTATAAATATGTCTGCACTGAAATTTTCACTCACCCGAAGATGAGGAAACCACCATGTAAAGCCCTGAAGCTCTTGCTTACTCATATTGGCTATTGAAAGTAATGAGTTGTACACCTTGTCCGTAATGCCTATCAACCTTCATTGGAAGAAAGGTGTTAGCCAGTCAAAGCACAATGGACTGCCATACAAACCCACTCTCTGACTGCATATCTCACACAGAGTGCTATGTTTACTTCCTGGGCTGAGACTAGTAGCATTTGCAATGCTTCTTCATTCAGAGCATCTGTGGTGACATCCAAGAGCTTGCTGCATCCATCATGACTAGCCCTGTGCATGTCTGATTTATGTAATTAATAATGTGGAATCTAGTACTTGAACAAGAAAGGGTATGATACAAGCCTTTAATTCGGACACAAGACCTTGGGGCATACTTCATGAGAGTAAGACGACCCCATACATTGGCTTGGTCGAATATCTTCTCAATGAGTGGCTCAGCCTTCGATAGCCACTCCCTTGAAGGCAGTTGCCGATCAGCGGGTGCCAACTTTCCCAGTGCTTTAGGTAGCAGGGCATCGAATTTTGTGAATATCACTACAACAGGAACTGGGAGATCGCTTGCATCAGCTCGAGAAGACAGCATTGGTAAAGCATTCACCATTTCCAGCATCACATTCGTCGAAAAACTTCTCCTCAGATCGTTGGATTGCTCGCTCGATTTCGTCCATCGGAATGCAATACCTGCATGAAATATGATTCAAGTTCCGTGGCGTAATAATCCGACTTACCATATCGCGTGAATGCGCTTCTTGAGAATGGTCGTCTTCGCACGATCTGCAATGAACTTCTTCAGTTGCAAGAGCTCGTCTTCCCTTCCAGCTTCGAAGCCTCGAGAGTCATGGAAGATGAGCTTGTCATTACTCCGGAAGACCAGTTCGTGTTCGACATTGTGGGTTCCGCGCTGACGATGATCAATCCATCGCCTTCGGTGATTGAATGCGCCATAAGACAACACTCGGGCTCACCCCCATAGGTCCCTCAACTTGCGATAGATCGACCTAATCGCACACTTTAGCTTGCAGCGCACGACGACATATATCAACCACCAAGAGCCATACCTTGTTCCCGCCGCCATCGTAGATCTCTGGGTTTTCAGTGGTGTTGCAAATGGCCTGAAGGATCGTGGTTTTGCCGGCGTTCGCACGCCCGACGATAAGGATTCTGAAGCGACCAAACTTCTCTTGTAGGTTCTTGAAGCTCTCTGTGGTTTCTGCAGACATTGTTGGAGGGCGAGCGTGAAGACAAGTGCGGTTTAGAGCGAAGGGCTGTAGGATGGTGACGGAAGCCTGCGAAACTTCAACGCAGGCAGCCCACACTTTCCGATTTCCGACCCGGCCACATGGAGCTCAATTGTTCATCAACATTTGCATGAGACTGAAATTGGCTTTGAAGCTGCATATTGACTGCACTAGTCCTCAGTCCCCATCGCTCACGTCTCCCTCAGCGTCAGGCCCTCTGTCACTCTTCATCGGTTCCGCCATGCTTACACCGTTTTCGTCCATGCTCTAACAGCGATTTAGTAAACACAAAAAAAAGAGACTGTCAACAACCAAAATGACTGTACCAGCCGACTCACCACAACTTGCCAAATTTTATCCGGACATCGTTCCCAGGTGATCGTCTAGTACCTTCATGACCTTCAAGTCGTCGGTGGCGAACGTGGATTGGATATCACGAGTTGGATGGTACCCTTCCATTTATTTGTATTTCGCCCGAAGCTGGTATCCTGATCCGAAAAATAAGTTGAGCTGGTGGGAACGACAAAGGCTCCACATGGACTGAGAGGACGAACGTACATCGAGTGCCTGTTACAGTCCGAAGCCCCCGGGTTTTGTCAGGTTCAACTCAGTACAGTCGAACTCACATTCTTTGGAGCTGCTTGTCCCATCGTCAATGTGAAAAATCGTAACATTCAGGCACATGCAAGAACATTATTGTTTGAGTATTCTTCCCTGATAATACCCAGTGCATCAATGCATTCGGCGTTACGAAAGGATAAACCCCCTACGTTCACCATGAGCGAATCCCAATCCCATATCTGACCCATAGGCTTTCCGCACGTTGTATCAGCGTAAACGAAAAGGATTGCACCGCTCAGTTTCCACGGGTTATAGCACCTCATCCGCTTCGCTGGCCTTGTCGGACCTTGCATGACTTCGACATGCGCTTGAGGCGCTACGAGACCAACGTGTTTGCGGGCTTCCTCATAACGTGCGAGCTTCACCATCGACTTTGTCAATGCTTCAGGCTAGGGCACCGTGTTCGCATCGCGTTTGACTCGTGCGATCCGCTTTTCGTCCGTGTCAATATCTGAGCCCGAGTCTGGTGCCCTTCCCATGGGAAGGTAGAGGCACGAGGGAAGGACTATGCCATTGATGGAAATGAGGAGAATTCCATGAGAAAAGGGAGGGAAGTCCCCGCTCAACAGCCTCGTCGCGGGAGCTATCCTCAAGGACTGGTCCGGGGTACACGAAGAGAGGTCGTGGATCATCCACGCAAGGTGTCACCTTGAACTGCGTAGCGTGGAGATGCAGCGTGATACGGGGAACGAAAGCGGGAAGAGGAGTGCCTTGCGACGTACGAAATTATCAGACTACTCCTCGCTATCTGGGTGTCGGATGGACCACACTGGTGTACTATTTGGCGTGATGTTCGACAGACCTCAGACAAAATTAGTCTCGCCACCTCCCGTTTCGGTGTGCTCTTACGAGCCTTCAGCGAGGGCACAAAGAGTGTGACCAGTTCGTATTGTGTATTCCCCGACGCTTCGTACCGTAAAGGCTGACTGCACACTCCTCTCGTCTGGGAACTGGATGCTATATTGCATTCGCGTCTAGGTTATCATCGGAATCCACTAAACGGTCATAAATGTAGCATAGCATCTTACCTCTCATCTAGTAGATAGTACACATATACGCGTTGTATTATATCAAAAGATGCTAGAAACCTAGAATGCGAATGAACAGCCTAATCTCAACAACAAAGAACACGTCAAGCACTCACCATACTTCATCCCAGCTTCCTTTCTATTCCTACGACCCTGTGCAATCCTCTCTTCCAGTGCCTCCCGGTTCAAGTATGCCTCCGTCAGCAACGTCGTCAGCTGGTGCCTCGACCTTGCCACCGTGCCCAGCTTGGCACCCTTGACATTCATCCTAGGCATCGCCGGCTCTCCATTCTCATTCTGCCCCGCCT
>JBBPJO010000229.1:0-18537 GCA_038088815.1 Boletus nobilissimus | reverse complement strand
GGTTTGCTGACATGTGGGCGAGTTGGGTAACCGCATATGAAATGTCAGGTCTTGTGCCGATCATAAGATACAGCAATGATCCGATCACCTGTTGGAATCGCGTCCGAAGTTCCGGTTGGACAGGGAGGTCATTCTTCTCTGGGTAGTAACCCTGAGGGAGGGGGGTATTGGCGATCTTTGTGTTAGTCATTCCGCATTGCTCTATGACTTTGTCGAGGTATTCTCGCTGGTCTATCTTAATAGTTTGACCGTCTTGACATATGTTCATTCTTAGGAATTCGCATGTTTCTCCTAAGTCACGACAGTCCCATTTCTTCATGAATGTGGCCTTAACCTTGTCTACAAAGGCTTTGTTGGGGCCGCAGAAGATGGCGTTGTCTACGTAGATAATCGCTAGGATGAGCTCTTTGCCCTTGCGATAGATGAACAGGCCAGCATCTGTCTTAAGACGTGTGAAGCCAAGTTCTTTCATGGATTTGTCGAGTTCGCGCCACCAAGCTAAACCTGCTTGTTTTAGGCCATATAAGGCGCGTAATAATCTCAAGACTTTTCCTTTTAGATGAGCGGGCATAAAGCCTTCAGGAAATTCCATGTATAACTCTTCGTCCAGTTTGCCGTAGAGGTAGGCGGATCGGATGTCGAGACCAGTAATGTACCAGTTTTCGATTGCTGAGAGGGCGAGCATGCACCGCACTGTCTCAAAGCATACGACGGGGGAGAATATCTGATCGAAATCAATTCCTTCTACTTGGGAGAAGCCCTTGGCTACAAGGCGGGCTTTCTTTCTACCATCGGTTTTTACATCAAAGACCCATCGATTTTTTATAATCTTTCTATTTGCGGGTCGATCCACGATTTCATAGACCTTGCGGTCCTTGAGTATCTGCAACTCATGCTCGATATCCTGAATCTGCCGGACAGGGTCACGGCGTTCACCATACATGTTACCGGGCCGAAGAGGGGCACGATGGTCACATTGTGGTCGTTGAGGACGAGCAGGAGGGGCAGGAGGCTGACGGCGAGGAGGGGTTACGGGAGGTGCCGGCGGTGGAGTAGGAACTCACGCAGGAGGTGGAGTGGGCGCCCTTGGAGGGGGCGGAGCGACAGGCCGATGAGGGGGTGACTCAGGGGGAGTGGGGACCACATCATCCCCATTGTCAGGGTAATCAGATTCGGAGCCGGAGGACTCGTCATCGTGTGTGTGGGGTTTGGGCCAGTGGTTAATCGGCTGATGTGGCTGCGCCTTAGAGCATCTTGGGAAGAGATTCTCGTCGAAAATGGCGTGTGCCGATGTGTGTAGCGCGTTGTTAGGGCGCATGAACAGGTAGTTTGAGTCACTACTGGCGGACACGCCTAGGTAGATCATCAATTGTGACTTTGGTTGTAATTTTTCGCTGTGTGTCTCGACAGGAATGTGGACATAGGCTCCACAGCCAAAGACTCGAAGATGCGAGAAAGTGGGCTTTTGGCCTGTAAGCATTTCAGCCAGTGTTTTCCATTGTAAACAGGCGGATGGGGTGCGATTGTATACGTGTAAGGTGTGCATTACCGCAAACTCCCAGTAGGAATCAGGCAGGCAAGCCTGCAGTCGCATGGGTTGTGCCTTGTCCATGATGGTACGGATGAGGCGTTCCGCACGCCCGTTTTGCTGGTGAGCATAGGGGGCGGATTGTTGGATGTTTATGCCATTATTGCGCATGTACTCAGTGAAAGCTTTGGAGGTGTATTCTCCCCCTGCATCAGAGCGCCAGTGTTTTATGGTGGCGTTGAACTGTTTTGTGGCACAAAGGGTCTGATCCTTGGTTTTTATTAGAATCACCCATGCCATGGATGTGAAGTCATCGTAGAAGACGACGGCGTACTTGTACTTATGATACGATTCTATTTCAAACGATTTTAAATCAGAATGAACTAACTCAAAGGGAGCACTTGCGCGCTTCTCGCTATGAGGAAAAGTACGGTTGGGGTGTTTGCCCAATTCACAACCAGGACAGATGGGGGTGTTAGACGGTATGTCCACATCCGGGAAGTCCTTTATGTGCTTCTTGGCTGCGTGGAGCACTTCACGCGAGGGGTGGCCTAAACAGCGATGTAGAAGATCGTAGTCGACTGCGGTAAGCGACGCTAGATCTGAGTGTGGTCGAGCTATAGGGGCTCAGAGCCAATAGAGGGTGTCTCCATGCGAGTGGAAACTTAGAATTGTCTTCCGCAGACATCTGTCGAATATATCGATGTGATTGTCGCGAGTTTTGACAGTGATACACCTGTCACTGAGGGGAGTGCCCATGGAAATGAGCTTTACATTGCACATAGGCATGTAAATGACTGGCGATAACCGCACGAGTCTGTCTTGAAAACGCACAATGGTGGTTCCTTGACCAATGATATTAGCACGTCCATTTGCCGTCTGGGAGTACCTGGGTGTTTTAAACTCCTGGTATTCGACCAGATCACTCAGGTCGTTAGTGTAATGTGCCGAAGCACCAGAATCGAGAAGCCACATATCAGGCGGTAAGATGTCATCGTCGGTTGCCCTTTGCTTTCCTTTACTTTTGCTGGTTTGATTCTCACAGTTGTCACACATCGCGAGAGGGAATGCAGCGGTAGTATTAATGTCCATGGTATCTACCACAGGTATTCAGACAGTATAACTACGAATTTTCTGAGGCGAAGATATCCGCGCGTCAGTACCTGCGAGAGACGGACAAAGGAAGTCAGGGACTAACCAGTTGAGTGCATTGTCGAAGAACCGCTCCACATAGTCATCGACCTCCATCTCGTCCCCAAGACTCATGACATCCTCGTCATCCGAATCGGAGGTAATCTCGACGATTTGGGGCGTTTTCATGCGCTCTATAAGAGAGGGCGTGGAGGGGCCAGCATGGTGGCGAGGGAGGGTGCAAGCACCGAAGGGGCCGTCTTCATTGAATGCCGAGTGTTGGTGAACATGGCGGCAGGAGGCGATGGGTTCAAGGGTGCGAACCACCTGAGGAGTGGGGGTTGCCCCAATGTGGTGGGTGAGGGAGATGGCTTTTTGGGCCTGAGGGAAGGCGGGGGGCCCATAGTGGGCGGCGCCGACGGTGTGTGCGAGTGCACGGGGGTCGGGGATGGGTTTGGTGAAGTCGGGGCAAGCCGGGTTGAAGACCGCGGGCTTGTGGAGGAAGTTTGCAAATGTGAATGAGGCGGAGGATGTCTTGGCGGCGGCAGCCGCACGGTCCTTGCGCTTCTTCTCCCCTTCTTCAGAGCGCTTGCCCTGTCGACGCTTCTTCCCTTTTCCCTTCTCCTCATCCTTCTTCTCGGTGGAGGTCTCCTCCTTCTTCTTCTGTTGGTTGTTGAAGGAGGGGTCGCCTTGTTGGCAATGGACATTGGAGAGCTTGTTCGCCTGAGGGCGCGGTGGAGGATGGCGGGTGAGGTAGTACTGCCAGGCAGTGGTGAGGATGGTCTCTAGCTCCGTCATGGAGAGGACCTTGTTCTTCGTGGGGTCGGCGTCGATTTCGGCGTTAAGCTGCTGGTGCAGCGTCTCCGCGTACTTCGGGAGCTTGGCGACAGTGATGAGGGCCTTGAGATTGTCAGGGACCTTGTGCTGGAGCAGCTCAAGCTGCGCGAATGAAGCGTTGAGCTTCGAGAAGGCGGGACCGGGGTGATTGTTGTCGGGGAAGGTGATCCCCAACATGAGTTTCCACTCGGTATAGGCGGAGGCGAGGGACGCCTTGTCGTATTGGGCCTTAAGGGAGTCCCAAAGGGATTTGGTGGTGCCCATGGAGAGGACACGGGAGAGGATGGACGGCTCGAGGCGGAGACGGATGGAACCAAGGGCCTGGTCGTCATTGTGGTCCCACTTTTCCTGGGCGTCAGGATCGGTGTCAGCGGGGCGAGACTTGTGGTACATCTTCTGCCAATAGCCCATGGTGCGAAGAGCGGCTTCCATCTCCTGGGCCCAACGCTGGTAGTTGGTCCCGTTGAGTTTGGTAATGGTGGCAAAGATGGCTTGGGACATGTTGATAGTAGGTTCTGTAGAGATGATGTGTCAGCATGGTTACCAATGAAGGGAGCGAGTAAAATGTTCGCATCACTGAACATCAGAGCTCATAGAATATAGGGTCATAGCGACCCCCTACTTCTAGAGTCTGGTGGCGTTTACACCTTGAGCGTTGCCGCGTCAAGGCGTGTCCGGCGTTGCCGCACGGGACAGCCAATGTCCAAGGTGTTCACCTAGAGCAGTGACGGCGTTTCCGCACAGTCAGAGCTCGGGGCTCATAACCTGTTGCAATAGCAGGGATCCGGCATACACGCCAGGATCCCGAGGATCTACTGTAGGGTACTTACCTTTGGACTGGAGAGAGTTACTCAGAGATGATAGCAGTAGCGGATCAAGAGAGTATTATTTATATTCAGACTTAGCAGAGTTTTATATACGCTTTGTAATGATTACTTAATATAGGTCACGTGACTGTAAGTACGTGTCCTTTCAACAGGTGAGAGGCGGAACGGTGGGGTGTGTGTTGACCTTGTTGGCTTGGCAAGTTGCACAGCCCTGGATGAAGCGACGGACGAACGTGGTCAAGCCAGGCCACCAATAGTCATGCTGTACCTGATTAACAGTCCGGTAGTAACCGCCATGGCCTCCCGCAGGTGAGTCATGGATGGAATGGAGGAGGTTGTTCTGGTGGGCATCGGGCACGTAAGCCCGATCCTTGAAGTAGAGGAGGCCATCGTCAAAGTGCCAGTCGTGAATAGTGGAACGAGGGATTCCCGAGGTACCCTCATGTAATTTGCGGAGCTGGTCAATGACGAAGCCATCAGTGGAGCAGGATTGCTCGATGGCATGCTGGAGGTCTGTGTCGATGCGTTTTAAAAATAGTTCTCCGGGAAGTAGGGTAACTTCGGCGTTATCGTCTGAAGTATCCAGGGTGTCCTTCTGAGAGAGAGCGTCCGCGGGGGCCATGTTATTCGCCGGTACATGTTGGAACAGGAGGTCATAGTCCTGTAACGTTAATAGCCATCTAGCTTGCCGCCTAGAAAGCTTTCGTGGATCTTTAAAGTAACACAGATTTTTATGATCTGTGAGGTTGGTTATGGGCCGGTTGGTTCCGGTGAGGTAATGGCGCCATTCCTCTAGTGCGCGTATAACCGCTAGGAGTTCACGATCGTAGATGTCGTAATTTCATTCCACCAGTGAGAACATTCGAGAAATATAGCAGCAAGGGTGTAAATCGCCATTGGCGTCCTTCTGCATCAGCACGCCTCCAGTAGCTGTTAATGAGGTGTCTGTCATGACATAGAACGGTTTGGAGGTATTTGGCATAGTGAGTACGGGTTTCGAGGTGAAGGCCCAACGGAGGAGGTCGAAGGCCTGTTGTTGCTCGTGCGTCCAGGACCATGGCTGCCCTTTCTTTGTCAAATCCAAGATTGGCCTGGCAATTTCCGAGAAGTTCGGAATAAACTTGCGGTAGAAGTTGCAGAACCCTATGAAGGAGCAACTGCACGAACCATAGTAGGTGGTTCCCAGGTAGCGACTGCCGATAACTTGGTAGGGTCCATCGCGATGATACCCTCTTGGACGACCATCCCTAGGAATTCTACCGAGGATGTGTCGAACGTACATTTTTCTAGCTTGAGGCTGAGACGGTTGTCGCGCAACCGTTCCAGAACTCGCCTCGTTCGTTGGTGATGTTCGTTAAGGTCCCTGGAATGGATCAACATGTCATTCATATAGATGATCAACCATCCTTCCGCTACCATATCTTTGAAAACGTAGTCCATGAACGACTGAAAAGTCGCAGGACTGTTGCAAAGCCCGAAGAACATGACGAGAGGCTCAAAGAGGCCAAAGGGCGTGATGAACGCCGCCTTCCACGTGTCTTTTGTCTTGATCCGGACGTTATTATACCCCCAACGGATATCCATCTTCGTGAAGTAATGGGACCCCTTGAGTTGGTCCATCAAATCGCCGTAGTGTTGCTGCAGCTGTGACTTTTAGTCGACTCAAGTCACAGCCAAGTTGGTGGCTAATCCTGTGTAGCCGAACCGCCGGCTCGAATAGCCGCCGGCTCTGAATTCTCGGCTCAAGCTGGCTTAGCTGACTTGCAGTCGGCTCCAGCTGGAATGCATGTAGACCATACATTCCGGTGCACACCATACCTGCTCACGTTTAACTGCACATCCTGATGTACATACAAATTTGCCTATAAAGAATCCAACAATCGAAGTGCAGCGTTGGCACAGTCATCAGAACAGAAAGATTTACAGTCCTCGTATCATTTGTCCATCCTGACCGCCATACTGCAGGATCCACTTGGTGGGGATGACACCGACCACTCGTTGGTGCGTCGACGCAACTTGCGTGAGGTCAAACACCTCACCACGGAGACATTATTCACCGAGTTTGAATAGGAATGCGATGCAAGCTCCGAGGTGCTGAAGATGTGTTCTGTGGGACAGATGACAACCCCAAGAACGGCAATGACGAAAACCGCACAAGCACAGATGAACCAAATGATGATGTTGAGCGCGGACTTCTCCTGCCAAGCTTGACAGACATCCTCGCATTTCATCCGGCCAAACCATTTGAGGAAAATGGATGGTATCCACCAGGTTAGGAGCCAGCATAGCAAGACCCAGCGTCGACGAGCCGACGTCTCCTTGACGACTTTGATCGTTTCGCTCTCCATGATTTCACCCGCCAGAGCCTCTTTAGCAATCAATCCTTCCTTATCAGCGTTCTGGAACATGTTCCTGGAAGGCGCATATGACTCGGAACCGTAGTTAGAGTTGGTCTCTTCCCGATTGGACATCAGTCAACTCTGGTTATTGAAATCGTCAGAACGGAAAGATTTACGGTCCTCGTAATCATCGTCGTAGAGATTTCCACGTTGGAATGGAGAGGCATTGGCCACGAGCGGGACATGTGCTTGGGAAGACACTTGGTTGTAGGGATCCGCGTAGTCGTCTGGGGGGAGTCCTGGGGATGCGTAGGGAGCATACAGGTCGCCTATTGAGCGAACATCAAGGCCAGCTTCTGCCTCCGCATCGCGGAGGCGGTTTTGTTTCTGCTCCGCCACATCAAGAGAACAGAGACGATCTTCGAGAGAATGGAATGCAGCTTGAGACAAGAAGACCTAGGTTAAGAATAAAACGATCAGAATCCCTGAACGGCGTGACAAACAGGCACTGGAAATCTACCTTATATTGACCGAGAACTATATCGGTTTCCTGCAGACCCAAGACGTTTCTGGTCTGCTCGACCTTCTCCTTTGCAGAGCCATCCATCACGCCCATCTTCACCATCGGTTCCCCGTACTGTGTGCAAAACTCGTCCAGAGTCAACCCCACCTCAAAGATGTTTACATTCCTCTTCGATACCTCAGTCAAGCCCAGGCTCCAGATCTGGCCCTTTATGCTCCGTCCCTCCAACTGATTTGGTAATTGCGAATCATTGGGATTCACGCAGAAGACAAACCAGGACTATGTTTCTGATAATGTCTCAAACAAGGTACCCAGAGCAACTCTGAATTCGCCTGCTACACATGGCGTCAGGCCAGAGGAGGAATTTGGCGTGTTGTCATCCTCCCGTTCTTGTTCTTCAACAGCACTATCCTCACGGAGCGTTGCCATCCACTTGACTGTGCCCTTACGACGCGTTGACGGGGTACACATTGGCTTGACGGGCTGCTGAGCAGAGACGATTGTGTCCTCGTTCTTGGGATGTGCTTGGGTGGCAATGGCTTTGGCCGAGAACAACCTCTTGACAAAGGAATTGGTAGATCTGGCACCTTCTGCACTGTCCAACACACCAGCGAGAGAGCCATGGAGAAGTGAGACGAAGTCGGGGTTTAGGGAATCAAGGTTATGCTTGAGGAAGCCCTCGGAGGAATAAGACAGAGGACCATTGAAGTGGTTGACGGTGAATGTGGGGGATCCTGATCGATCGACCAGCCCAACTTTGAAAGACGAATGATTACCCCAGCGCTTGCCGAATGCCTCCACCATCATGAGGTCAGTCTTCTTGTGTGATCGACAAGCCTGGTCATCCATGATGTGGATGAGGCCTCCAGGCTTGTTTTGAAGGAGGCGAACACACTCGGCGTTGTCAAAGTAGGGCACCAAAGGGATGAAGCGAGAGATACCCTCTGTCCGATACTCGTCAACATGCGACTCGAAGATACATTTCTGGACGAAGTTCTGCAAACGCTCATTGGCGAAGTTGATGCAGAATTGATCAAGGGAGTTGGGGCGGCTGGTCATGTTTTGGGGACCGGGGAGATCAAAGAGACCAATGAATGTGTCGAAGTCGTCACGGCAGAGACATTGGTTGATGTGCTCATTCAACCAGGCAAAAAGAAGAGAGTAGAGTGTCTTGGCGAGGTCGTCACGGTTGTCGGAGGCACCATCAGTGTCGAGAAAAACGGTACAAAGTTCTCTCTTGATGAGCTTCGTCTTGTAAGCAAGCATGGTCTCGAGTGCGGAAGGCTGTATGCCGAGGAACTCGGTGACGATGCTGAGAACATCCATGTTCCGGACGACAGCCGCGTCCATGTAACGACCGCGGTCAATGGTGAATTCGATGTTACCTAGATGGAGAATGGCTGCAATAAGCTGGCATGTTTGAGCGACATGTCGTTTGGACAACCCAATGGACTTGAGAGCCATCTTGAGCTGTTCAAAGTGATTGGCATCGTTGTCATGGACACGAGTGCTGGCACCAGCATGGTGGCCAAGATATCGGTACCGGGTCTTGTCGGCAAGGTGAAGATGCTGACGCTCTTCCAAAGATGCACCGGCCATCAGATAGTAGAAAATATGAAAGTTCCGCTCTCCCAATGGCGCAGCTGTGACTCGGTTGCACTCGAGATAGTAGTCAAGGGACTTTATCCCACACAGACGCCCGTTGTTGGTGAGCTGGAGTTCTGAAAGCGAGATGCATTTGGATTGAAGAGTGTGCGAGCATTCCCGAATGATTCGATGACGAACTCTGCTGCGGGTACCTGGGTCGCGAGCTTGGAGCCCTTATTTCCTGGATTGGAAACTGACAACTCCAAGAACGTCCTTTCCAAAGCGAGATGCATTTGGATTGAAGAGTGTGTGAGCATTCCCGAATGATTCGATGACGAACTCTGCTGCGGGTACCTGGGTCGTGAGCTTGGAGCCCTTCTTTCCTGGATTGGAAACTGGCAACTCCAAGAACATCTTCATAGTGAGGCGCTGGGTTTCTGACTTTCCACTGTCAGTTTCACTGCTACAGACGAAATAAGTATTCATAAGTTAAATTCGAAGTAAGAAATGAAAGCGTACCTGATGATGAGGGACTGGTTATGGGTGGTGCACCTCGTGTAGTAGTTAGTTAGCAAGCTGGAAGATGTGGGGTGGAAGGCCATCAACGCAGAACCAAAGTGAAACACAGCGGTGGGTTCCCGTGCATCACCAGCCTTGAATGCGAAGAGTGCAACAGACGCGGGTTGAGAGGCGAGATTGTGTTTGCACAAGAGCTTGGACGAGGTGGAGACGTAGACGGGTGAGGAACCCAAGAGGACCTGGGCACCCTTGGCAATGTTGGTCTGTGTGTGGGGGAGTATCATATCTGTATTAGGGTGGGACGAGAAATGAGCAAGGCACGTACCACGATTCAGTCACTCACGCTGTGAAGCAAGAGGTACATGACAGGGTTGTTGCATACGACTTGTTCCAGCTGAGTCACATCGATCATTTGCATCGTTCTAGACGTGAGACAAAAAGTCGCGTGAGTGGGCACGACCAGCACCACACGACGAGCAAGGAACGTACGGGTTGGAAGCCTTGTCGGCAAAGGAGATGAGCTGGTCATAGGATTATCCACCGGTGTACTTGGTCTTGCACGAAAGATGCGTTGACCGAGTTGGGTCCAGGCAGGGTCTTGTTCTCGGTCGTATCCCGATAGTGTGCCACATCCCGAATGATTCGATGATGGACTCTGCTGCAGGCACCTGGGTCGTGAGCTTGTGATAACTCCAAGAGCATCTTTATAGCGAGGCGCCGAGTTTCTGATGAGGGACTGGTCCTGGGTGGTGCGCCTCATGTGGTAGTAAGCATTGTTAGCAAGCAGCGAGCTGGAAGATGTGGGGTGGAAGGGGGGTCTTGTTCTCGGTCGTAGTATCCCGATAGTGTGCGGTATATTTGAGTCCATGTTTGAAGCGACAAGGGCAGAGGAACCGATGTTGGATGCTGCTGGTGTAGATGGTAGTTGGTAGCAGATGAGTCATGACACGCTTCTCGAGAAGTATGCTGGTATCACATGTGACTCGGGATTGCCGCACACTCGTCGCATACTACCCCGCAACCCCCGGTGAGTGTCTGTATCCATATTTTCTCAAGGGCCATGAGCACACGGTTTATCACCCACCTCTTTGCCTGTCCTGAGTATCCCCCCTCATCGTCCAACTCTACATACAGCAACTCGAGGAGCATTTACCGCTCAGGGATCGTCGGGCCATCGTCTTTTTATATCTGCCTTCATGCCCACCTCCTCTGTATTGCCCCCAACGACTTGTACATTTTGCAGTTAGTAATTTAATATGTAAAGTTCATGCTGAATATGATGTGGGTATGTTTCACAACTTGTCAATATGTATCATGCACGAGTCTCCAAAAAATCGCGCACACAACTACTGCATTGTACATGCTTAACCACTCATTCATGCTGGTTTTTTTGGGGGTTTGGAGCACCATGTGTAGGCACGATGTAGTCATTGTAACATAGATGATTGCGAAAAAGTGCCGAATAACAGTTTAACTACATTAATTGTTGTCCTCGTTGGCCTCTTCGTCACCAATGACACCAATAACATGATCAATGCACAGTCCCAGTGTTTCACGGTTGACACAACCGTCAACGATTGTTGCAAGGACGTCATCGTTGTCAACGTCTACAGTCATCTGTGCAGTTGACATCATCCATCCTCCAGTGAAGTTGAGTCGCTCCTTCTTGAGGAAAAATTTGACCATCTGCAGAGCTTCCATCAGTACGGGACTAATTCGGTTTTGTCGTTTTGTCATGGTTTCGCTACCCGACGAGAACACCCTTTCGGATGGTACCGCTGATGCTTGGATCGGGAGATGGTCCATAGCGATCTGATAGAGGGTTGGGTAGGTACTGCGAGAAACCTAGAAGATGAGCGGAAACGATTAGGAACATTGAATACAGTTGTTGGTCGATAAACTTACCACCCAGAATGAAAGAGGATCTGTTCCCTCAAGGGAACAAGATGCCGTCACGTATGACATGAACTCCTGTTCAACTGTTTGTGTAGTGGCCAGTAACTGTGGCGGGTGTAATGTCGGAAGACCATACCGTGAGGCAAGGCCTTTTGCACCTCTGGGGTCATGAACGCCAGGTAAGGGGTTTTGTGGTGGGAGTGATTCGCTCGGATCCTGGTTGCCCAGCGCTCGGTACTCGTTCATCTGGATTCAGCATCAGCATCAGCAGCGGCAAGGTATTTGTAAGAGTCAACACACGAGTTTCAAGAGTACCCTCTTTACTCTGGTAACTTCGTCTTGCTTCCAGTTTGCTTCAATCCAGCTGAGGCGAATTGAAGGGTCAATCACTATGGGACTGTCAGTACAAAGCCGATGTAAAGGATGTAGTCGCACATACACATTGTAATTGCATACACATTTGTCTTTCCCATACGGGTATAGTAATCTCTTGCAGCGGCAAGACCGATGTCGATGAAAGGTGCGCAGTGAGGTGCGGATCGTCTGAGGTGTTCCCACTGAATGATAACAGCATCGAACGATGGTACAGCGCGTGATAAAAGTGGCAAACTTTCGCTCAACATGATCTGCTGCGTGCCATGTGGAATCTAAGTAGAGAATAAGGTCGTGAAATGCTGTAGTAGTTTGTGGACACTCACTTCAAGGACTGTTTCTAAGTCTTCTAATACGCGCCAGTGCATTTCGTCGAGGCCATAGTCGGAGATGTCTCGATGTGCTGGAGCTTTGAAGAAGTAGTCGAGCGCCTTTGGAATACATTAGCACGATGCCTAGTAATAGTGTTAGTACACTCACCTGCTTCAGGATATGGAGACGGTTGATCATGAGGTAAATTGAGTCCCAGCGCGACTTCACATCCCTTAGAAGTTCAAGCACCGGAAGTTGCGTCAGATTGCCCTCCTCGTCAGTGAACCACTTCATTTGATTGCCAGTAGTGAGGGTATTGTCGAATGCTTCACGACGGAGGTTCGAAGCGCACACAACACAAACAATGTCACGGCCGAGTGCAACTGGGTCCTGCTGAAGTGCCTCAAGGTAAGCATCTTTATCAATGACGATACTCAGGTCAAGTGCGTCGACCCAGGCCGCGCTGATGGCCGCAAAATCAGCATCCATGTATTGTTGAGAGATATGCCCAGAGCAGATATTCAAGATGTGCGGGAAGCACATGATACGTCGATCAACAGGATCAAAGTCGATTCCACGTTCAGCGAGGAGGAGGGACAACTCTCGCATGCCGGTATCATTGTTTTTGGCATTGTCGAGAGTGAAGTGGCCGATCTGTCGGAAGGTGGTCAGTCAATACACATTTAAACAATGTATATGTACCTTATCAGTCACCTCCGTGCGATCTAGCAAGTGTAAAATTGTTTTGGCGATGTTCGCGCCTGTATGGCTGCCAGGGAAATGGTGGAAGGCAATTAGTCCAGCTTTCATCTTGAGTGTACCTAGTTGATTGTCCTTGGCGATCCAATGTGCCGTCAGCGCAAGGAACGGACGAAAGTTTTTATCTGTCCAAATGTCGCACGTGAACGAAATTCTACCTTCAGCTTTCTATGATAAGGAGTTAGTACATTGACAACGAGGAGTGTGATCAACTGCCAACGCACGGCTAAATCCTCTTTCAAGGCGAGAAAATAGTGTCTCCATGCCTCAATAATGAGCTCATGTATCTTTGTCTGGCGAGGGATCTGAGAGTCTCGTAAGTCCTGGCGGAGGAGAAGGAGAAGGCACCGGAATTCCGGGCATTCGACTACATTGATTGACTGTCGTGAGTAGATAAGTGAAAGGGCATTAGCCATCATGATACTTGCGGTAACATACCTGATCGTCCGCGATGATGAACTGGATTAGATACTGGTGTAGCGCTGCAATGGAGAATGGTGGTAACCCGCTCTCCAAAGTGACACGTTCTGATGGCAAGGTGGAAGTATCCAGACGCGCCCCTCGATTCAAAGGTGGGAGTGATCGAAGAGATGCATTTGGAGCAGCCAATGCCTGGCGAAGCGTTTGAAAGTCATAACCCGCATCAAAAGCCGCTTTGACACCCTCCAACCAGACCATCCAGCTATTTTTCTCGGCTTCCTCAAGATAGATATCGATATGAAACTTCTCGATATGGCCGCGTTTAGATGTGTTGGACGTCTTCGGGCCGTATGTGAAGGACCTATCTGGAGGGAACTGCACTGGATTGTCGTCTTTCATCTTTCTGGAGATGTATGTCAGAATGGTAATGTAATGCTTACGCAGTGACTCACTGGCACACGGTACAAGAGGTAGGTTCACCCTTGCGCTTCGGGAAGAAAAACGCGACATCAGCGGACGATGCTGCTGACGTTTGCTTCTGAGATGACTGAGTCATCATGAGTGGGTCGGTGGCCGCAGTCGATTGTAAATCGTCGACATAATTACTTCCACAGGCTCTAGGAATGGAGTTGGAGTGCTCCTCGTCACTGCTGATGTCAGCAAGATTGAAGTTCTCTTTGGCTGCTTCAACAGTCCGTGCAGCAGGGGGCGCGGGTGGCAGTACATCAGCAGCGTGGGATGGATCATCACAAAAGCGTTGGGGGGGGACGGCGGGAATGAGAGGGACGCAGCCGGCCCTGATCTTCATTTGCGGGGGAGTCTGGCACTAAAGACTGAGGTACAGGAGGGTGAGCGACTGGATGGTCATTCACAACATTGAGAGATCGAGTCCTCGGAGCTCGTGGGGCCATCTTTGGAAGTAGTCAGTCAGAGGACAACACTGGACGGGACTGACCTCGAATGACTCCATCCTCTCTCTCTTATTTCAGGCGGGGACGTGAGTGACATGGGTGATGCGGTTACATATTTGGGATGTACTGTACCCGACTTCTCTTACCATTCTCACAGTAATGCAGAAATCGCTTGAGACGATTCTATTGAAGAGACAAACACATTCCAGAGTTTAGCGAGGAATAATCGCAAGAAATGAAACTAAGAAGTGACGCACATTGAATCAATGGAGTAATATGGGTTCAAGCTGGCGGTCAGCTTGATCCCCCTCAAAATTGAACAACTGTAGCGATATGGAAACTTGAACTTGAAGGGCGGTGTTGCGCGAATATGAAAGCGTGAGGTCAGAGAAACATTCCACCATATCGCGGATAATTGTTCGCGGTACAAGGTAACAGACCCTGGAGAAGTAGGGCCTCCATGTTGTCACAGCCGACATTGCCGGGTGATGTCTTTGAACATGTTGGTACGAACGGCAAACTACTTTGGTAGCGTACTCACACAACACTGCGTCGATGGAGGTGATAGAGTCTTGCGCTGTGGACCTTGGGGGGTGGGACTTGGTAACGCACAGCCGAATAGAAGGCATGGCATGGGAATTGGGCTGAACAGTGGCTGACTGAGATCTGAAACAGTTAGATGGGCGAGAAGTGGGAAATCCCATTGATAAGAATCACCAGAATTTGAACTCACATATGCGTGGTCCCAGACCTTGAATACTGCCTTCCCCATCACATTCTCCCCCCTCTCTGAAACGCATGGGTCAGGACTGTTGGATAGAACTCAAATCTCAGCAAGATATCCCTTGCCGAATCAATGGCAGGTATAGACTTACCGAGCGTCTTGGGTCTGGGTCATTTGGTATTGTGTTCTGCTGTTCCTCAAAAAGTTTGCTAACGGAAGTTTCCAGCGACTGTTTACAAAGCAACAGATATCATCAACCATCGTAACTACGCAATCAAGTTGGAACCACTCACCAACAGAAGGTCTTCGTCCATGGAGCGAGAGTCATGTATTCTCACTCGACTCGGTGAACATGGACCCATTGGCATTCCATGTGTTCACTGGATTGGCCGAGAGTTGAACTTTGATGTTCTTGTTCTCGATCTCTTGGGTCCAACTCTACACGACCTCATCAAAATACGGACAAAGTTCAGCGCCATCACCATTCAATATGTTGGTGACCAGCTAGTAAGTGTTGTGCAAACATGATCGCATCGCAGGTGCACTCACTCTGAAACCATCTTCAGTTGTCACACCTTGAATACATTCATTCATGGGGTTACGTCCACGGTGACATTCAACCACAGAACATCCTCATGAGTGTTGATGACCCTCAGACTATTTTCCTCGTCGATTTTGGTCTTTCCAAGCCCTACCGTCACCTTGCAACGGGTGTCCACATGCCTTTTCGTCAGAAGCGCGGCCTGGATGGAACACCAGCGTTCACCTCCATCAACAACCACTTGAGAGTTGAATCAAGTCGCCGCGATGATCTCGAGTCATTAGTCTACGTCCTCATATATCTTCTCTCCGGATCTCTTCCATGGCTTCGGGTCACACGCTGTAACAAACCCAACTTGTCGACCGTACTCAAGCAGAAGCAGACGACAGCTGTTGAGCAGCTGTGTCACAAATACCGCTTTCCAGAACTATCGAAGATGCTCCTGTATGCTCGCATGCTCTCTTTTGCAGAATCACCCGACTACGACTATATGCGCACTCTCCTTTGAGCTGGAATTCCCAAGCCACTTGATGAAGTCCAATTGCTTCAAACTCGAATCACCATCGAGCAAGACCTTCAGGTTCACCATCAAGCTCCTTCCACCCTTGAGACAATTGTACCCCACAATTCTTGTCAAAATCCGCCTTCCACTCCATGCGCGCGTCCTCGCATCCTTCTCACCCAAGTTTCAGACGTTCGGCTGCCCCACAAACAAACAAACAAACATTCGAAGGCAGCAAAACTCCGCAGTGTGGTGGTGAGATTTCACAGTTCCGCAACTTCTGCTATTGCGGTTATTCTGACGACATTCATTTAGTTGTAATCTTCGGACTTTCAGGATGCTCATAGCTAGTATATATGTAACATGTTGAATGTTCTATATGTATTTTTTGCGTAGCAAGTTCAATCAGTGGTATTCATCCGACTTGAGTTCAGCTGAGCTGGGCTGAGCCGGGTGTCGTTGAAAGTTGACTAAGGCTGGCTACATAAGCCGCGCCAAGCCAGGGACATCACTCGGCTCGGCTATCAGAGTTGAGTCAGGGTATGAGCCGGGCGGAGCTGAAGTCGGCTAGGTGATAGCCGAGTCACAGCAACACTAAATCGCCGATAAGTGGGAGAGGGGAGGCGTTGTTGATGGTATGCTTGTTGAGGTATCGATAATCTTGACAGGGGCGAAGATTACCATCCTTCTTAGACACGAAGAAGAATGGGGAAGCCATGGGAGAGTTGGAGGGGCGAATACGTCCGGCTTTCATATGCTCGTCAATGAATTCTTTGCATGCCTCTCGCTCCTTAGGGTTGAGCGGGTAGGCCTTTGCAACCTTGGGTAGGAAAGAGTCGTCTAGATCTATGCTGTGATCGAACGACTGGTAGGGCAGAAGGGGACCGTCATCCTTCTTTTGGAAGATGTCCTCGAAATCTCGGAAGTCCCGTGGGAGTTCCATTTTGGTCTTCTTTGCATCTTGAGCGAGAGAAGTTGAAATTGTAGTTTTCTTAATGGAAGGTCCGGTTGGCTCTTCGTCATCCTCCTCCACATCTATGAGCGCCGGTATCTCTTCCCGCTGTGTGGTCGGTTCCACATCAGATACCTTCAGATGAACCTCTCTGGTCTTTGCCATTAGTATAGGGTCGACATTACGCTTCCACCACAGAGCTCTTCGTTGCCGTAATTTGTTCATCTGGCATTTCCTGTTGAAGACATTTAAAGTGTGGGTCTCTGCCGCGATGTCTTCTCGATTCCACATGCGTTCCTGTCCGGTCAGTTCCGGATCATGGAGATGGACGGTTCCTGTACTCCACTCGACCTCCGGATTGTTGTCGCGGAGCCAAGGGAGCCCGAGGATGATCTCATCCTTGCCACAGTCAATAACAAGGAAGTCCCGGAGTTTGGTGGTTTCTCCGAGTTGCATTAGCACTGATGCCTGTTTTCGTATCAGGCCGTTTTTATTGGGGGATCCATTGACGTTGCTTGCTCAAAGTGGGATCTTTAGTTGCGTAGTAGGGATGTCGCAAGCTACCACGGTAGCATAGTCGATAAAGCAGCCAGTTGCCCCAGAGTCGATGAGGGCTTTTGTGTCAATGCTTTTGAACGCAGTTGTTACGGTTTGCAAGGGGGTACTTCTTTTTCTCTACGCTTTTTCGTTCACTCGACTCCTAGTCTCGTTCACTTCACTGTATGCGGTTGTATTCGTAATGGAGTCGTCCTCCATTATACCAGATACGTTCCCGATCTCCTTCTCCTTCTGTCTCACACGGTGCCCCGCCTATATCCCTATCTAGACTTCCTTCCGTTCCCGCCGCAGTCGTCTTATTTGGACTTCACCGCCTGCGGCATAGCCTTTCTATTTATAACTCATCATGACTCTTCATGACTCGCTCTGACTCCTAGTGACTCCTATGCTGCGCATCGAGTCATATTCTAGCTACTGTGGATGCTGCGCATCCTTTCCTTATTTAGAAGGGGCCTACCATATATAAGGGCGCTCTCTCGCCCTCCTGTAATTCCCCTAAGCTAGTTCTACGCAATATCAGTGTAGTTTCTAGTGACCACTGAGTCTAGCAAGATTCCTAGATAGGTGAGACCAGCTTAGGCTTCGTGTCGTCTCGAAGCTCAGCATCGCTCCTCGAAGATTCCTCTACTCGTCACTCGCTCTCCCTTCTCTATGCGCGAACCCTTCTTTGTACCACAGTACACTACGTCACTACTATGCTGTGCATTACAAAAGAACTAGCTTTTCCCCTTGTCCCTACTTTCACGTAGAGGACACTCCCCCTACCCACCATCTCTCGCCTAGGCAGGTTCAGAGTACCCTCCGACTCCGACTCCCCTCCTGAAACACCCACTGTGTCTCAACCTCGTTCCTCCCCTCGACTCCCCAGACTTCACCTCCTACCTGACGATCACCCATTCTATCTCGTCCTTCCAGATAGATTCTCCTCCCCGGAGTATATCGCAGCATACCAAGAACGTCAGAGGGCTCTCACAGAAGTCAACCAGTCTCAAGGGTGGAACTCCGACACTCTCCTCTCCATCTCTGAATTAGCTGCCATCCCCCAGGCCTCCGTTGAATCCCCCATCCAAGAGGATCCTCCCCTTACTTTCCACGACCCTGACCCGGAACCGACCGGTGCAGAGACTTTCGACCCAGAACCAACTGAGGCGGAAGATATTGATATTGACCCAGCTCTAGAAGACAACGACATGGTATCTGAAATAAAGGCTGGCCTTCCCGAGGACTTTTCCGGGGAGGCAGAGGACACCAACAGATGGCTCCTCACTATGGACGCCTACTGCACTATCAACGACAAGG
>JBBPJO010000228.1:0-18600 GCA_038088815.1 Boletus nobilissimus | reverse complement strand
GTGAGGATGGTTTCACTAACCCCTCCACCTGCTAACCAAGGAGGATTGTTAGTGAGGACGCCAACAGTGAAATCAAGCCAGAATGTGACCCCGAGGACTCGTCTACTCGATCACTTCTGAGTGATGATGCACGGTTCACCATTACAAGTCTGTATAATGCCTGTCTATGATATCCTTGTGGGAGTAACCTGACGGCCTCTAGGTATGCGGCTTGAAAACATCGAAATTGACTCCATCTACGCTGGTGTTTCCATTCTCATTCATTTTGAGAACACAATGAGGAGAACCGAGAATAAACCGCATGCAAGCGTCATCGAATGGGACGACGTGATCACACTGTGAGTCCTTCCTTACCCCGTTCTATTAGATCACGCTCATATGTCCAAGGCCCTCGGATTTACCCATCAATATAACAGTTTGTGGCGTGTTCCAGCTAGGCTCGAATCTGGGAACACGGCCAAACTGCGCAGTACAGACGATTCAAACGACAAATTTGACAGTGGTGGTACTCAGTGTAAGTGTCGTGACACTTGTCAGATTGTATCCCGTAATTAAAGCCGATTAAGTCATCAGGTTCACTGTTGGGAAAGCTGGATCTTGTTCATCGCTCCTAATTACCTTGGTTCAACATGTCTCGTATTTTGAAACCCATTGGAGTGGTGATGTAAGATGGGACATAAATGTGGACACGTGGCTGCGTAGCTGATGAATTGTTCACAGGAAGATTCTGTTTTCGTAGAGCAGACGAGACTGGGTTTTAAGGCTCTCTACTCTCACCACGACGAGCCTAAGAACGAATATCTCGAGGAGTCCCTTGAATGTTTCTGGCGCGCTCTAGAGCAATGTGATGCGGCTTGCCACGCCACCGCGCTTTTTAACCTAGCCACCTCAAGGTTCATCAAGTATCTGACTTGCGGTACACGCGACGAGCTCGATACGTCCACCGCGCTCTATCGAGAAGCGCTCAAATTGCGCAATTCTAATGACCCGGATCGAGCGGTGACTTCGTTACTCCTGGCTCAGGCTCTCGTGCTTTGTTATGGTCGAGAAAGTGATGAATCGGTCGTCACGCAACTCGGGGATCTCCTGGGCGACATTCACCCTGACTGCAGCCGTGATCGTCAAACTGCAGATATTATCATGCGCACATATAGATTTCACCAAGTGATAGATTCTGGGAATCCAGTTGAACTCGACGAACTACTGGGGGATTTAGGCTGTCATGCCTATGCGCCCCCATATGGGTTTTCTGACAGGCCCCACATGCTGCACAGGTTGAGTGTTGCCTTATGGAGCCGCTTTCAGCACCTCGGGGAACTGAGCGATTTGGAGTTCGCAATTTCGATCCTCAGGAATGTCATTGGCTTCACCCCTCATGGTCACTCTGACCTGGCTGGCCGTCTTAACAACCTGGGCGGCTGTTTCTTCGCCCGTTTCGGGCGTCTCGGGGAGCTGAGGGATCTCGAGGATGCCATTTCGAGACTCAGGGACGCTGTTGACCTCACCCCTGATGGTCACCCTGACAAGCCGACTTGTCTGAGCAATCTCGGAAACTCCTTCATCACCCGTTTCGAACGCATCGGGGAGCTGAGGGATCTTGAGGATGCCATTTCGACACTTCGGGATGCTGTTCACCTCACCCCTGATGGTCACCCTGACAAGCCGAGTGATCTTAACAACCTGGGCAACTGTTTCTTCGCCCGTTTCGAGCGTCTCGGGGAGCTGAGGGATCTCGAGGATGCCATTTCGACGCTCAGGGACGCTGTTGACCTCACCCCTGATGGTCACCCTGACAAACCAAGTCGTCTGAGCAATCTCGGAAACTCCTTCAGAGTTCGTTTCGAGCGCCCACATGGACACCTTGATCGCCCCGTGGCTTTGAGCAATCTTGCAGTTCGTCTGTGGACTCGCTACAACAAGCTTGGGGCAATGGCGGACCTCGATGAGGCCATTGTCCTTTGTCGAGAAGCCCTCGAGCTTCGCCTGCAAGGTCACCCTGATCGCTCCATGTCTTTGGACAGCCTCGGAGCGTATCTTTCGAGTCGCTACTACCAACTCGGGGCGATGGCGGACCTCGATGAGGCCATTGTCCTCAGCCGAGAGGCACTCCAACTTCGACCGCAAGGACACCCTGATCGCTCTGGTTCTTTGAATAACCTTGCACGTTGTCTCCGGGCCCGCTACGGGTGGCTTGGGGCGATGGCGGACCTCGATGAAGCTATTCTTCTTGGTCGAGAAGCGCTCGAGCTTCGTCCGCAAGGACACCCGGATCGCTCCGTGTCTTTGAACAGTCTTGGAGCGTGTCTATTGACCCACTACAACCAGCTCGGGGCGATTGGGGACCTCGATGAAGCTATTCTTCTCGGTCGAGAAGCACTCGAGCTTCTCCCGCAAGGACACCCTGATCGCTCCGGTTCTTTGGATAACCTTGCACGTTGTCTCCGGGCCCGCTACGGTCGGCTTGGGGCGATGGCGGACCTCAATGAAGCTATTCTTCTTGGTCGAGAAGCGCTCGAGCTTCGTCCGCAAGGACACCCGGATCGCTCCGTGTCTTTGAACAGTCTTGGAGCGTGTCTATTGACCCACTACAACCAGCGCGGGGCGATTGGGGACCTCGATGAAGCTATTCTTCTCGGTCGAGAAGCACTCGAGCTTCTCCCGCAAGGACACCCTGATCGGTCTAGCTCATTGATGGTCCTTGCAGAGGCCCTCTATACTCGGTTCATGCAGCTGAGGCAACCAGACGATAAGAAATCCCTATTCGATCTCTATGCTCAATTGATTGATGCACCTCTGTTGGTGTCTTCAACGGATCTGTCTACCGCTCGAGCATGGATCCGGGTGGCCGAAGAGTTCCAGCACTCCTCGACACTGCTTGCATATGAAACATCACTGCGATTACTCATTCATCATCTTGCTGCCCTCCCACCCTTACCCCAACATCTTATCCTTTTCAAAGAGTGTTCAGCTTCGCTCGCAGTGGACGCATTTTCAGCATGTCTTCGTAGAGGTGCTCCTGTACGTGCTGTTGAGCTTCTCGAACAAGGCCGCTGCGTCTTTTGGAGCCAACTCAGTCGCCTCCGTTTCCCACTTGACGATGTCACGGCATCTAGTCCAGCAGGAAGGCTGTTGGCAGACGAGTTCATTCATGTGGCCTCGCTTATTCGCGTTGCCCTTAATTCACCTGGTACAGATCAGCATGGACAGCTGTGTCATCTCAACCTTGAGATGCAGAGAATTATCACCAATATTCGCGAGCTACCTGGCCTCTCCCGTTTCCTTCTTCCCTCGCTCTTCCCAGATATTCGCCATGCTGCCGGAGGGGGACCTGTTATCATCGTGAATGCGAGCCAGTATGGCTGTGACGCGCTCGTCGTCTTATTTGATCGAGATCCTGTCCACATTCCATTACGGATCACACAACAGAGCGTTCGTGATCTCTCACTGGAACTCCATGCTTTGAGTGAGCGTGCAAAGAAGTTCGACGTGACTAGGGAGCTCGGGTCCCTGTTGCGCAATCTCTGGGATCACATTGTTTCGCCTATCGTGGATTTTCTGTTGACAACACTCCCACTTCACTCACGGATCTGGTGGTGCCCGACCGCTGAGTTCTCTTTCCTACCCTTGCATGCCGCTGGTCCGTACAGAAAGGGCGAACGGAATCTCAGTGATCTCTATATCTCGTCGTATACCCCCACCTTGAGCGCTCTCATTCATGCCAGACGGCCCGTTACCTCTGGTGGCCGGAAACGCTTCATTGCCATTGGTCAAGCGAACGCTATCAGCCAAATTAAGCAGCCCTCCGTCCGCACCGAACTGGCCAATATAGGCCAGCGCATCGGTGGTCTGGCTAGTTTCACACAAATCGAGGGTTCGGAATGCTACATTTCGCGGGTCGCCGAAGAGCTTGGCAAGACCGAATGGGTGCACCTTGCATGCTGTGGCTTTGTCAACCGGTCACGACCATTTGAATCTGCGTTTGCCCTCTATGATGGGCACTTTACGGTCGAGCAGATCATGCAGTGTGAACCAGAAGATCCCCAGTTTGCGTATCTCTCTGCACATTATGGGACTGTCGGAGACGAGGATAGTCTTGGCGAGGTGATTGATCTCGCGTCGGCGATGCAATTCGCCGGGTTCCGTTCTGTGATTAGCACGATGTGGGCGGTAGGTGATGCAGAGGCGAGCAAGTTCGCGATGACGTTTTACAAGCACATGGTGGACGAGTCTGGTTGTCTGGATCATACTCGCGCCGCATTCGCGCTGAACAAGACGATGAGATCAGTTGATGTACCATTCGATCAACGGATTCTGTATATCCATGTTGGTGCCTAGTTCTATTGTATCCTGGTTCATACTAGCTACTCGCTGTGTTCAATTGTTTTTAGTGCAATACGGTATTACGACCTTTGTACCATAGTTCATCGATCATCGATCATCTTGGATATGATCTTCGGTCGGCTTTGGTGAATCATTACCTGATGGCAGCGACGAATTTGCATAGGGGAATTAACACTGGAGAACCCCGACCTGACTGCACATGAGAACTTGTTTCAGGTTGCACGACGGTATGGTCTATGTCGTGCCATACAAATTGCGATCCCGGTCGAGAGCATGTCCTCTGAGAACGCAAGTCACAGACTTTCCGTGATCGGAGGAATATCTCGAAGACGACGAGCCTCTGTATGCACTGTACGTCCATTGGCTCGTGGAGAAAGCAATCACGTCAGAAGAGCTTTGGTGAACCGGTACGCGTATCATGCAAGGTCTTTCCGGAGGCACTCGGGGCCCCTGACCCGGATTTGCTACAGTAGCAAATAGCGAAAAACATTAGTAAACATGTCTGCACGCGTCACCTTCCGGTCGTCCGTGTTCCATACTGTAGCCTTCCTCGTTCACACCAGTTTGCAGTCGGGTGAACGACTCAGCCCTTCTTCGGTCGGTTGTCATACGAAGAAATGGTGGGACAAAGTGCGAAAAGGGACATAGACTTGTAATTTTACATGCGGAAAGGCAGTCAGAGGTCTCCACCATTTTGATCCTCACTTCGTTTGCTCTGCTCCTTATACACAAAAGAAAAGAACAGGGTCAAAGATCGAAAATTTGTCTCAACCTTTTGAAGCTATGTTGGTGTCAGCTCACAGCGTTGACGGTCAAGTACACGCCGTGCCGCATCGTCAATTCTGAAGAAGGCTCTGAGGGTGCCGGCGGTTTACTGTGCTGAGTTTATGTCATCAAGAAGGGTACAACTTGAACGATCCTTTTTTCCCCTACTGATACGGTCGATTCAATACAGAAGCAAGTTGGGTGTGGAGTGCGCGCTCAAATCTTTTGGGAATCCCGGCATGTACTTGCTGTACATCGTATTGGTTTCGCGGATGCGGCTGGCATGTGGACGAGGATGATTGTTGAAGAACTGCCCAATTTTGAGCCTTTTCTTTCGCCTAGGCAAAATTGTGTCGTCACGTACGGTAGTATGTTCCAAGGTCAAGCATTATCATGACGACGAATCACATACTATAATCCTCAGGTTGAGCGCTGAGGCTCGACGCGCTGTAGGATGAAAGATATCACGACATGTATCATGTTATCCATACGCTTGTCAACGTTCCATTCTTTTCCTTGTACTTGTATGGCGTGCTTGGTCCCAGAGCACAACGTCTCTGACCCACAGCTAACCGCTCCGTTCGTTGGGCAAGAGCAGTCCCTCGGAGAGTATGTACCACCCTTGTTTTTCCACCATAGATGTACGACGCGGGGCGGGAAACCGGCCGCGAGGTTTGGGCAAGTTGGTGCCTAGTGCACGGAACGCGTTGGTGTATTCGGTTTCACCATGGGATTTGCTACGTACCCTTCAAGACGTGCAACCTGTCTATTCCAAACTTGGGGGCGGTGCGAACGCGGGCGTGGGCGTGATCAGAGGAGCAGCCACGGGTCGTCACAAAAGATGCCAGCCCCGTCGTGTCCGACCGATGAGGCGTCCCTCTCACCGTGATGCAGCCGCGTGATGGGGACGCGCTCTCGGTTCTCGCGACTGTAGTCGTCACAAAGGGATGATACCGTGTACCTGGGAAGCCCTGTGTTCGGGATCAGGGGCGGGGCAGACGATCGACCAGGTGTCGGAGCTGGGCGTGTAGATTGTCGAGCTGGGAGGTGTTCCCTGGGAGCAGGAGCCTGGGAGAACAACACGGCGGGTACGTGAGAAGACGGCTGGGGTTGGATGCGGCGGCCACCCGCAAGGACCGTCGAGAAGAAATTTATAACCATTCAATTACTACTGAAATTAATCCTAGATCGTAGCATATCTTATCGTCGTGTGTTCCCTGACCAAATCCACGACAAGCGCAAAATATCAAACAGAATCAGCTCGTCACAACTTTATCATCTACTCCTCCAATAGACGTCCGCTGCTTGGTATAGCCCTGGGCGACGATGTCGTTGACCTTGTCTAGCATATCCGCACTCGACGAAGAAGCCAACGCGATCGCGAAGCTTGATGGGGATAGTGAACCGAGCGACCAAATGCCCATCGTGCTTTCTCGGTGAGCCGCACTGGTGGGAAGACCCTTTGGCTGAGGAGATCCAGGGGAAACGGAGCCGTACTTGATGCCACCAGAAGCGGGACGCTCTGACGGAGTTGGCTGGGAAGGAATGTGACTAGGGTATGAAGGATAAGGCAAGAGGGGCTCCGGCCTTTTAGTGCGCAACCTTTTGCTTTCCCTTTTCTTTTTAGAGGGCAGCGGGAAAAGAGAAAACTCGGGTGAATGGTCTACATGATGGGGATGCGAAGAACGGGTGGTGGCGAGGACATTCATGGGCCTAGCGAGTAACACGCTCGAGGACAACGGTGAAGTGAAGAAGAGAGATTTTTCGAGTGGTGGCGACATCAATGAAGGTGGGCTAAGCGGTAAGGCAGATGCATGCGAGTCATGAGCTGAAGACCGCCTGGAGGAACCGTTGCTCAACACCCTTTTCTGCGGTGTTCGGGAGTGACGGCGTTGAGGAGCTTTCGTGTAGATGTCGGAATGCCTCTCTTCCTCGATTTCGTTCCCGCTGCGCGAATGTATCGACTCGTCCTCGCTGCATACCACCTCCCTTGCGACCCTTTGGACTCCAGAGTGAACGGTGTCACCTTGCGTGACTTCTCCATCTTTTCACCTCGAACGGGTGAGGATAGCGTGCCTTCCTTGAGACGAAGTGTCTGCTTTGGCAAAACTGCCGACTCGAGCAGCCCAGATAAGTTATCCATGTCGCCAACTTGAAGATCACCATCCAGAGAGCGGCAGGAACTGCTCAGACGACGTTCACCAGCGACTGTTGTCTTGAGGCTGACAACCCGCCGCACTTGGTTATCAGGGGCGCCGTCAGCAGGATCTTCGTCCGGTGTGAGGATGGAGTACTGCTGACGCGTAGGTAACGAGCGGTGAGGGCCTTTGAGTTTCAAGATGTCAAACATGCTGCGACGGAATGGCTTTGGTAGACCGGTATGCCGTGCTTCGGGGAGGTCGGAGTCGTCTGCAGGAGTGGGTTCGTGTGGTGATGGTGACACAAATGCTTGTAATGAAGGGACGTCATTCTGTGATCCAGCAAATTGACCCATGACCGTCGGGGGTGTTGAAAGGAATGGGTCTTCCTCCGTGACCACCGTGAACCTCTCGCCATCGCTCGAGGGAATGATTATTTGAGCGTAAGTGGATCGAAGGTAAGGCGGCTGAGTCGCGTCAAGAGTCCGCCGCGCGAACGTTCGTTTAGGTACGTATCATGATCCATGGATGGTAAATTTGCTAGGAGTAGCAGCAGCGAAAAGGGACACTTGTTCCATGCTCGGATAACCATCCACGAGCAAGCCACATTTAACATCACTTTCTGGCGGGGCGTACGGGGGACCAGGTAAGATGGTTGATGTACGAAGTTAATGCCGTCGGTTTTCTCTCCATTTGGAAAAGACCGCAACAGTTAAGGCACTAAGCACGACATCGAGTGCAATAAACAAAGGAATGAGATAGAATACGTTCAGCCGGTGATGGTGTGGGAGCTTCGGCAAGACAGATTGGGATAATGTCTTTGCTGGAGGCAACGCAGTGACTTGAATTAAAGAAGCGGTGGCAAGATATGTTGAGAGTGTAACGTTCTGAGAACTGGAGACTTCATCGGTGTCGGCATCCAAAGTATCTGTGAGAAAAGGAGACGAGGTTGGCGTGTCTTCCGTTGCATCATAGGGCCATCGGTAATCGAACGAAGTCGTCGATTCTGATGGAATTGCTTGGTTGATTCTGTACCGATTGAAAGAATCTAGATAGGTGGACGTGGGTAAAGAGACGAAGGGGGAGATAGTAAATCTTTGTACCCAGTGACCGTATATAGAGCATGTTTTCCCGGGAAGTTTCGCTATTGTGGATTGTAGTCGGGAGCGAGCACTATGAACTGTACTCGCGACTCGACGCCAAGAGCAGATAAGTCCGCTTCAGGCTTGTCCAGGGAAAGACCAGCAGCGATGAAGGTGGACCGACGAATGAGATGTGAGGACGGGGAATACGAGGCACCTGCCACACCTGACCGTTTTGTCTTTCGCCAAAAGGTAGTCGGACGAACTGTCATGGCATGTTAAGACACTGTTTACACGACAGTAGTGTACACACTCACAAAGTGCGGGGAGTGGACGAGAGAGCTCGCACCTGTCCGTTGGCGTTGATGAGGAAAAAACGCGCCTGCCGCGTGTCATTGACCATCAGGCTAAAACGTGTCATGCAGGCCACTTCAATGAACTTGTTGCATGCAAAAAGACCCTCGAACTTACTTATCACCAGCAACTTGCCCAACGAGCAATCGTGGCCAAAACTCGATGAAGAGCAGCACCTCCCCTCAGAATTACTATGCAGCCAACCTGAAACAGGAATTCGGTTACCCCTTGCGCATTCCTGAACCGAACAGTAGACTCGGTCAACCTTACATCAACCAGGGCCTTCAGATTGGGGATGTTGGTTTTGTTGACGATGAGGGCGAATTCATCTGGCTTTTCAACATAAAATTTCCCCTCCCCGACTCGGACAAACTTGAGAAGCTTCCGGAGGAATTCCACAATCGGAATCTGACTCCTCCAGACACATTCCTCGAGTTCCCTGAACCGGTCCTTAAACATGGTTTTGACCCCGGAAAGGTGCTCACATTCGGTGTCAAGCGAAAATTAGAGTCTGGGCCAAAACGGTATGTTTACATTATGTTGACGCATCCCAAGTCTGACTTCAAGTTGACACTCTAAGAGCAACTTACGAATTCACCTCAACATCCAAGACAGGTGCTATACTTATACTTCCGATCGGCGCTACCCTATCCAAGCTCGAGGACAAACAAAAGTTGAAAGAAATTCGACAACACGCCACGAAATATGCACTTCCATGGTGTAGATACGCCCAACGTGAATCCCTCTATCTGATCACTGCGGCGTATAAGACTAAAACATGGACCCTGGGGTCGTTCCACGAGGGTTCGTGTGATGAAGACATCCTCGTCCATCGAGACTCTGGGGAGAATATCGTGTATAGATGGGAGTACCAGTTCAACGTGGACCACCGAGGAGGCCCTGGCGATAACGACCATGACAATCAGACTGTCCTCATTCAAGGTTTCAGGATTACATTGAGATGGGACTGGTTGCATATGATCGAGCGGGTTGAGAGGCCTGAGCAGTGGTTCACCCGTGTCCTTGCCACATTCTGGCCGATAAGGAAGTCTCTGAAGTGGCTGTCTCAAACAAGTGAGTGAAAATTTCGTGGAGGGTAATGGATATCAACGCGAGCTGGACACAGAGGTCGAGCACGTTCCGACTCGGAATTTGTCCCAGGTATGTCCCATTACATGAATTCCTACGAAGACTAAATCATCCTCCAGCCCGTTCATCCTTTGGACGTGATCAATCGCGTCTTATTGGAGAAGGTCCGTATGATGAATGACAAACATCATATTGCACTGAAGGGTTTTTGGCCAGAATCCTCGCGCCAACGTGGCCGTTACACACGATGATGTCTGGATGGAAATGCTTGAAAATGTATTTTGTGCGACATCTGCGTTATTCTCTCATTGACATGTGTCCAGGGATTGTCGCATGCTGACCTGATGCAAGAAGACCGTGTCCGGGAATTTATACAAGATAGATACACCTGGGATTTGGACCCCGAGCACAGTAAGTACTTCGTGTCCGTACTCGTTGTATGTTCCTGACTTTTACCAGATGCTGTTTATCTACGAAGCAAACTGTGAGGATGGTTTCACTAACCCCTCCACCTGCTAACCAAGGAGGATTGTTAGTGAGGACGCCAACAGTGAAATCAAGCCAGAATGTGACCCCGAGGACTCGTCTACTCGATCACGTCTGAGTGATGATGCACGGTTCACCATTACAAGTCTGTATAATGCCTGTCTATGATATCCTTGTGGGAGTAACCTGACGGCCTCTAGGTATGCGGCTTGAAAACATCGAGATTGACCCCATCTACGCCGGTGTTTCCATTCACATTCATTTTGGGAACACAATGAGGAGAACCGAGAATAAACCGCATGCAATCGTCATTGAATGGGACGACGTGATCACGCTGTGAGTCCTTCCATACCCCGTTCTATTAGATCACGCTCATATGTCCAAGGCCCTCGGATTTACCCATCAATATAACAGTTTGCGGCGTGTTCCAGCTAGGCTCGAATCTGGGAACGCGGCCAATCTGTGCAGTACAGACGATCCGAACGACAAATTTGACCAGTGGTGGTACTCAGTGTAAGTGTCGTGACACTTGTCAGATTGTATCCCGTAATTAAAGCCGATTAAGTCATCAGGTTCACTGTTGGGAAAGCTGGATCTTGTTCATCGCTCCTAATTACCTTGGTTCAACATGTCTCGTATTTTGAAACCCATTGGAGTGGCGATGTAAGATGGGACATAAATGTGGACATGTGGCCGCGTAGCTGATGAATTGTTTACAGGAAGATTCTGTTTTCGTAGCGCAGACGAAGCTGGGTTTTAGGGCTCTCTACTCTCACCACGATGAGCCTAAGAACGAATATCTCGAGGAGTCCCTTGAATATTTCTGGCGCGCTCTAGAGCAATGTGATGCGGCTTGCCACGCCACCGCACTTTTTAACCTAGCCACTTCAAGGTTCATCAAGTATCTGACTTGTGGTACACGCGACGAGCTCGATATGTCCATCGTGCTCTATCGAGAAGCGCTCAAATTGCGCAATTCTAATGACCCGGATCGAGCGGTGACTTCGTTACTCCTGGCTCAGGCTCTCGTGCTTTGTTATGGTCGAGAAAGTGATGAATCGGTCGTCACGCAAATCGGGGATCTCCTGGGCGACATTCACCCTGAGTGCAGCCGCGATCGTGAAACTGCGGATATTATCATGCGCACATATAGATTTCACCAAGCAATAGATTCTGGGAATCCAGTTGAACTCGACGAATTACTCGGGGAGTTGGGCTGTGATGCCTATGAACCTCCATATGGGTTTTCTGACAGGCCTCACATGCTGCACAGGTTGAGTGTTGCCTTATGGAGCCGCTTTCAGCGCCTCGGGGAACTGAGCGATCTGGAGTTCGCAATTTCGATCCTCGGGGATGTCATTGGCTTCACCCCTTACGGTCACTCTGACCAGGCCGGCCGCCTTGACAACCTGGGTGGCTGTTTTTTCGCCCGTTTCGGGCGTCTCGGGGAGCTGAGGGATCTCGAGGATGCCATTTCGAGACTCAGGGACGCTATTGACCTCACCCCTGATGGTCACCTTGACAAGCCGAGTCGTTTGGGCAACCTCGGAAACTCCTTCAGAGCTCGTTTCGAGTGCCTTGGGGGGCTGGGGGATCTCGAGGATGCCATTTCGACACACAGGGACGCTGTTGACCTCGCCCATGATGGTCACCCTGACAAGCCGAGGTGTCTGAGCAATCTTGGGAGTTCCTTCACCACTCGTTTCGAGCGCCTCGGGGAGCTGAGGGACCTCGAGGATGCCATTTCGACACTCAGGGAAGCCATTGATCTTACCCCTGATGACCACCCTGACAAGCCGAGTCGTCTGAACAACCTCGGGAGCTCCTTCATCACTCGTTTCCAGCACCTCGGGGAGCTGAGGGATCTCGAGGATGCCATTTCGATACACAGAGAAGCCGTTGATCTCACACCTGATGGTCACCCTGACAAGCCGAGTCGTCTGAACAACCTCGGGAGCTCCTTCATCACTCGTTTCCAGCGCCTCGGGGAGCTGAGGGATCTTGAGGACGGCATTTCAACACAAAGAAAAGTCGTTGATCTCACCCCTGATGATCACCCTGAGAAGCTGAGTCGTCTGAGCAACCTCGGAAACTCCTTCAGAGCTCGTTTCGAGCGTCTCGGGCAGCTTGGCGATCTCGAGGATGCCACTTTGACACACAGGGAAGCTGTTTACCTTACCCCTGACGGTCACCCTCACCTGTCGAGTCGTCTGAACAATTTCGGGATCTCCTCCATTACTCGTTTCGAGCGCCTCGGGGAGCTAAGCGATCTCGAGGATGCCATTTCGACACACAGGCACGCTGTTCAACTTACCCCTGATGATCACCCTGACAAGCCGAGTCGTCTGAACAACCTCGGGATCTCCTTCAGAGCTCGTTTCGAGCGTCTCGGGGAGCTGAGGGATCTCGAGGATGCCATTTCAGCACTCAGGGAAGCCGTTAACCTCACTCCTTATGGTCATCCTGATAAGCTGAGTCGTCTTAGCAACCTCGGGATCAGCTTCATCACTCGTTTCGAACGCCTCGGTGAGCTGATAGATCTCGAGGACGCCATTTCGTTGCTCAGGGATGCTGTTCACTTCACCCCTGATGGTCACCCTGACAAGCCGAGTTGTCTGAGCAACCTCGGCAACTCCTTCATCACTCGTTTCCAGTGCCTCGGGGAGCTGATGGCTCTCGAAGATGGCATTGCGACACACAGGGACGCTGTTCTTCTTACCCCTGATGGGCACCCCGACAAGCCGACTCGTCTGAACAACCTCGGGATCTCCTTTATCACTCGTTTCGAGTACCTCGGGCAGCTGAGGGATCTCGAGGATGCCATTTCGACACACAGGGAAGCTGTTCACCTCACCCTTGATGGTCACCCTGACAAGCCGAGTCGTCTGAACAACCTCGGGATCTCCTTCATCACTCGTTTCGAGCGTCTCGGTGAGCTGAGGGATCTCGAGGATGCTATTTCGATATTCAAGGAAGCTGTTGATCTCACCCCGCATGGTCACCCTCACAAGCCGAGTCGTCTGAGCAACCTCGGAAACTCCTTCAGAGCTCGCTTCGAGCGTCTCGGGGGGCCGTGCGATCTTGAGGACGCAATGTCACTATATTCGCATTCCGCTTCTGTCCCCACAGGTTCCGTTCGTGTTCGATTTCATGCATCACGGAATTGGATTTTATGTGCTCGACGTATACACCATCCCTCTCTCCTCCGTGCATATTCTATTGCCATTAACCTCTTTCCCCAACTTGCATGGGTTGGCCTCTCCCTTGCCCACCGTTACTCCCAACTCGAGCATGGTGCCGATCTCGTGCGCGAGGCAGCAGCAGCAGCTTTGGACTCGGGATTCCCAGAACTTGCTGTAGAGTGGCTCGAGCAAGGACGCTTCATCGTTTGGGGGGAGCTTCTTCAGCTTCGCGGCTCTTATGAGGAGTTGTCGTCTGTTCACCCTGATCATGCCCGCAGACTTCGGGAACTGTCTGCCGCATTGGATGATGCTGGTGCCACCCGTGAACACTCTTTGTCCACCTTCTCGGAATCAACTGATGACGCAATGCAGCGGACGTTGCAGAAAGGCGCTGACAGACACCGCAAACTCGCAATTGAGCGAGATAAACTGCTCCAGGTCATTCGACGCCTTCCTGGCTTCGAGCGGTTCCTCCTCCCGAAAGATTTCTCTCAGCTCCGTGCATCAGCGCACTCCGGACCGGTCGTTATGCTCAACGCTGCAGAAACCCGATGTGATGCATTGATCATTGTTGCCGATGTGGATCATGTCATCCATGTCCCCCTTCCCCATTTCGACTTGCAGCGGTCTGTGGGTCTTCAAAACATGTTGGGAAAATACCTTCGTCACGCTCGTACTACACCTTTTGACGACAGGAAGGCGGAGCCGCTACCACGAGGCGCTGGCAACTGGGAAATGCTCTTATCCACCTTGTGGAACGGCGCCATTAAACCAGTCCTGGATAGTTTGGCTTTCCCCGTACGTGTTGTCATTTAAATTCAATTCATAGCCATTGCTGATCCGTCCGATTAGACTCTTGAGGAATTATCACGCATTTTCTGGTGTCCGACTGGCCCCTTCATGTTTCTTCCCATCCATGCTGCTGGTCTTTATGGTGCCGAGTATTCAGCACCTGGACACAAAGTATTCGACTTTGTTGTCTCGTCATATGTCCCTTCGCTCAGCATTCTTGTGCAATCCAATCGCCGCGTAGCACACAGCAGTGATCTCCACATTCTTTTCGTCGGTCAGCCACCCTCCGACGGCAATGTCCACCTTCAAGGTGTAGCTCGTGAATTGGAATACATCAACACAATAGTTGGAAATTCGCCTTCAGCGTGCACTACCCTCCTCCAAACTTCTGTCGGTACTGTGGAGGAAGTACTTGGCTTGATGAAGGATGCGGACTGGGTTCATTTCGCGTGCCACGGTATCCAAGATGCCGCAAATCCGACGGAGAGTGGTCTTTGTCTTGCCAATGGGCGGCGTTTGAAGATATCTGATATCATCGGGCTGTCATGTTCTCGTGGTGGGCTTGCCTTTCTCGCTGCATGTGAAACGGCGACAGGTGACAAGGGTCTCTCCGACGAGGGTATCCATATTGCAGCGGGGATGTTATTTGCGGGTTACGGAGGAGTGATTGGGACGATGTGGTCGATCCGCGATAACCTTGCGCCCATCGTCGCGAAGGACGTGTACCAGTACCTTTTCCGGAATGGCACAAGGCCAGATCATCGAGAGGCGGCATGGGCGCTGCACGAAGCTATTGGGCGTCTGAGAGAGAGTGGCGAAGTGTCGTTCGACAAGTGGGTTCCGTTCATCCATGTAGGTCTTTGACTGTTCGGACCTGGTGATTATTCACTTTCATGGTGTCATCGTATTTGAAATTTTACTTTTACAATATTGTGTCATTACTTCGCAGTCTCAATCGAGTGTTCTCGACCGACGTTAAGGAGAGCTAAAATTGGCATCACATACTGTAATCCTCAGGCTGAGGCTCAACGTGTCCTTGGTCTCAGAGCTCAACGTCTCTGACCTGGCACAGCTAACCGCTCCGTTCGTTGGACAAGAGCAGTCCCTCGGAGTGTGTACTGCATGGAACGCGTTGGTGTATTCGGTTTCACGATGGGACTTGCTACGTACCTTTCAACACATGCAACCTTTCCATTCCAAACCTGGGGGCGGTGCGAACGCGGGCGTGGGCGCGACGAGGAGCGGCCACGCGTCGTCCCAGAAGCTGTCAGGCACTGCCAGCCCCGTTGTGTCCGACCGATGAGGCGTCCCTCTCACCGTGATGCCAATGGGGACGCGCTCTCGGTTCGCGACTGTAGTCATCACAAAAGGGATGAGTCCGTGTACTGAGCGGGCTCCTGGGAAGCCCTGTTCGGAACCGGAGGCGGGACAGACGGTCGACCAGGTGTCGGAGCTGGGCGTGTATGTAGATGTCGAGCGGCAGAGTTGGAAGCCTGCATGTGCGTGAGAAGACGGCCGGGGTTGGGTACGAAAATCACACCCACAAAGACCGTCGAGAAGAAATTTATCACAACCATTCAATTACCATTGAGATTAATACTAGATCGTAGCATATCTTATCGTCGTGTGCTCCCTGACTGATTCCACAACAAGCTCTCAAACAGAATCAGCTCGTCACAACTTTATCATCTACTCCTCCAATAGATGTTCGCTTCTTGGTATAGCCCTGGGCGACGATATCGTTGACCTTGTCTAGCATATCCGCACTCGACGAAGAAGCCAACGCGATCGCGAAGCTTGATGGCGATAGCGAACCGAGCGACCAAATGCCCATCGTGCTTTCTCGGTGAGCTGCACTAGTGGGAAGACCCTTTGGCTGAGGAGATCCAGGGGAAACGGAGCCGTGCTTGATGCTACCAGAAGCGGGACGCTCTGACGGAGTTGGCTGGGAAGGAACGTGACTGGGGTATGAAGGATAAGGCAAGGGGGGCTCCGGTCTTTTGGTGCGCAACTTTTTGCTTTCCCGTTTCTTTTTAGAGGGCAGCGGGAAAAGAGAAAGCTCGGGTGAATGGTCTACATGATGGGGATGCGAAGGATGGTTGGTGGTGAGGGCATTCCTAGCGAGTGACGCGCTCGAGGACAACGGTGAAGTGAAAAAGAGGGATTTTTCGAGTGGTGGCGACATCAATGAAGATGGGCTGAGAGGTAAGACAGATGCATGCGAGTCAGGAGCCAAAGACCACCTGGAGGAACCGTTGCTAAGCACCCTTTTGTGCGGTGTTCGGGAGTGACGGCGTTGAGGAGCTTTCGTGTAGATGTCAGAATGCCTCTCTTCCTCGATTTCGTCCCCGCTGTGCGAATGTATTGACTCGCCCTCGCTGTATACCAGCTCTCCTTGCGACCCTTTGGACTCTAGAGTGAACGGTGTCACCTTGCGCGACTTCTCCATCTTTTCACCTTGAATGGGAGAAGATAACGTGCCTTCCTTGAGACGAAGTGTCTGCTTTGGCAAAACTGCCGACTCGAGCAGCGCAGGTACGTTATCCATCGCGCCAACTCGAAAATCACCATCCAGAGAGCGGCGGGAACTGTGAAAGCGACGTTCACCAGAGACTGTTGTCTTGAGGCTGACAACCCGCCGCACTTGGTTATCAGGGGCGTTGTCAGCAGGATCTTCGTCCGGTGTGAGGATGGAGTACTGCTGGCGCGTAGGTACCGAGCTGTAAGGGCCATTGAGTTTCAAGATGTCAAACATGCTGCGACGGAATGGCTTTGGTAGACCGGTATGCTGTGCTTCGGGGTGGTCGGAGTCGTCTGCTGGAGTGGGGTCAGGCAGTGACGGTGACACACAAGCCTGTAATGGGGGGACATCGTTCTGTGATCCAGCAAATTGACCCATGACCATCGGGAGTGTTGAAAGGAATGGGTCTTCCTCCGTGACCACCGTGAACCTCTCACCATCGCTCGAGGGAATGATTGTTTGAGTGTAAGTGGATCGAGGATAAGGTGGCTGAGTCGCGTCAAGAATCCGCCACGCGAACGTTCGTTTAGGTACGTATCGTGATCCATGGATGGTAAATTTGCTAGGAGTAGCAGCAGCAAAAAGGGACACTTGTTCCATGCTCGGATAACCATGCTCGAGCAAGCCGCCTTCAACGTCACTTTCTGGCGGGGCGTATGGAGGACCAGGCAAGAGGGTTGAAGTACGAAGTAAACGCCATCGGTTTTCTCGCCATCTGGAATAGACCGCAGCGGTTATGGCACCGAGCACGACACCGAGTGCAATAAACAGAGGAATGAGATAGAGCACGTTCAGCTGGTGATGGTATGGGAGCTTCGGCAAGACAGCTTGGGATAATGTCTTTGCTGGAGGCAACGCAGTGACTTGAATTAAAGAAGCGGCGGCAAGATTTGTTGAGAGAGCAACGTTCTGAGAACTGGAGACTTCATCGGTGTCGGCATCCGAAGTATCTGTGAGCAAAGGAGCCGAGGTTGGCGTGTCTTCCGTTGCATCATAAGGCCATCGGTGATCGAACCAAGTAGTCCAAGTCGATTCTGATGGAATTGCTTGGTTGATTTTGTACCGATTGAAAGAACCTAGATAGGTGGACGTGAGTAAAGGAACGAAGGGAGAAACAGTGAATCTTTGTACCCAGTGACTGTATATACACCATGTTTTCCCGGGAAGTTTCGCTATTGTGGATTGTAGTCGGGAACGAGCACTATGAACTGTACTCGCGACTCGACGCCAAGAGCAGATAAGTCCGCTTCAGGCTTGTCCAGGGAAAGACCAGCGGCGATGAAGGTGGACCGACGAATGAGATGTGAGGACGGGGAATACGAGGCACCTGCCACACCTGACCGTTTTGTCTTTCGCCAAAAGGTAGTCGGACGAACTGCCATGGTATGTTAAGACACTGTTTACATGACAGTAGTGTACGCACTCACAAAGTGGGGGAAGTGGACGAGAGAGCTCGCACCTGTCCGTTGGTGTTGATGAGGAAAAAACGCGCCTGGGTACGGGTGGGGTACTAAGTGACAGCTCTGAGGAGATTGGCAAGACTGTGAGAGGAGGGGCTGAAGCAGGACGCTGAGGAGGTGGAGACCTTGCTGCCCTGAACGTTCTCCTTGGGGGTGACAGAAATGCTGCGTCAAAGCTGGAAACTTCTACAGGTGAACGAGGACCGTCTTCGCTGGTGTCGACGCCCTCGAGCGTGATCATGACTGGCCTGGTGAGATCATTTTGACTTTGACGGGCGAAATTGAAAACCAACGGGTTCTGTTTCGCTGGATACAACGGTGTGGGCGAGACCAGAACGGTCAGATCTGACATGATGGCGTTTGCTGTCAAAGCCTGCTCGACATGAGAAC
>JBBPJO010000227.1:0-18648 GCA_038088815.1 Boletus nobilissimus | reverse complement strand
CGTTGACTTCGGCAGTTAACGATGCATTCGTTTCAGATGTGATCGTTTGTTCTACGACAGCTTCGAGAAGGGGATAAGGATCTGGGGCTTCTGCGAGAACTTTGTAGACATTGAGAAAGGCTGACTCAGCGACTTTGGAACGCTTGGTGAGGTTGTCGATTTCCTGTTGGTACGCTATATGGGACAGGATGGTGGCATTAGTACGCCCGCGCTCTGAAAGCCTAAACGACGAAGACAAGAGGCACACATTTGAGCAGTCCCTTGAATGCGTTCAGCTTTTCGTCGTCTGGGATCTTCTTGAATTCTTGTTATGCAAGTGGAGTGAGTTGGTGAGTTGAAATATATAAACCAAGACGCACCCTTGGTGCGCTCGGCCAACCCCTTGCGACTGAGCACATTCTCTTTCTGGTTCTCGACGATCTCGATACCCTGTGCATCGAGGTTCTTTTGGAGCTCGTGGAGATTGATGCCTGGTCCGGTTGAAGCGTTCCAGCAGACATGGCGGCGCGTAGGTTAATGAAGGGTGTGAAACGAGGAGTGTTCATCGAACACGACAATGCATGAAGTGGTGTGTTTGTAGCTTGAATAGACATAATACGCGCACCTTTCCACGTTGCAAGTGCTCCGGAGAAGTTGTGCTGTTCTGTCAAACTCATCGTTGACAAGACAATGTGGTGAGGATGTGGAGTAAGTGTTGACAACTTAGTAACACTACAACAACCACAATTATAAGTTCACGCAGTAGCAACCTCGAGCCCAACAACCCGTTCCATGTGCCTCACCACGTCCAACAGCTCCGCGCTCTCATAGCTGTACGGTCTCGACGGGATACGATGCGCAATTGGATCCGTCGCTTTCAACTTCGCGAAGGCAGCTTCCTTCAAGGTGACCTTCCATGTCGTCTGTCCCTCCACCACACGGCATTCGACCGTCAGCGCATCACAATCGTTTGTACCCCACAGTGCCCACCGCGCAAGCTTCTGGATCCGTGCGCTGTCGACCAAATCATGATCGAACCCGTTCAGGTCGTGGTGAGCGCGACAGAGACTTTGGACTTTTGTATATTGTGTCTGGCCAAAAGAAGGAAAGAGTCAGTCCTGTGGACTGCTTCCCGTCGAACAAGAGCTCACGAGAGTATCGCCTGCAGCTCTCAAACCTGTCTTTGCCTCTTCCAGCAGCAACGCTTTGGGGAGATCGTAAACTCTGGCATGACCGACATACTTCGACGGGGGATACTCAGATCCCTCAGGTACTCTCACTTCCCAACCACCATACCATCCTTCGTATCCCCCATACCTCTCGAACCCGTACCCATAATCGAGATAAACAACATAGGACTTTCGTCCATCACGGTTTCCCTTGAAACGCAACGAATCTATTACACCGCCGAAAAAGGGTAGACAAACGAAGTACCCACTATTTTGTGCACTCGATTGACGTTGAATATGGTATGACTGTACTTGCACCTGCCACCGAATCTCGCTTTTTCGCATAGGCTATAGAACTGCCCTCTCAGCGACCCTCTGAAGGTTTGTGTATTGATCAACATATGATCTCTACAGGCCGTCCGGGCAGCGTATTCGTCGCTTACAGGCATATAGTGTTCGATGGCTGTCAAGACAATAGTGGTACTCACTTAGGTTATTATGAGGCTATGCTTGGCCTATTCTGGCTGACGGAAAAACATTGCTTATGTGTGTCTCCAAGTGGAGCTTGAAGCTCATGCCTGCCTCATGCTGCCCCCGATGCTCTGAAAGACTTCAAGCACTCATAAACCAACCCCTAGTATGCATGGCTGGCAGGGCTCAGCCTCCAAGTATACAAAAAGTTTCGACATCCAAGCAACCTGCATCAGTCCCTCTAGCTGTTCAAAGGGATGCTGGAGTTCAGAAGAAACAATGTGGAAGGGGGGGAAAGGCTGCTCTCCCTGCATCAAGAAAAATCCTCCCACGACATAGTGCTACATTGTTTGTATTGCACGGTTGTCTTCCCCCAAGTACTTAGCACTACATAGTAATGCTGATAGTGATATATCACTACATAGACCTAACAGATCTGAGCAATGTAATAGCTCATATACCCAACATATACCACATAGTCCAACAGAAAGCAGAGCAATCACATGACATAGCATAACATTCCAACTCGGGTATACATCAGTAAATTAGGAAAAGTCTTACAGTATCACGTCTAATATAGATCTTATTTGAACTAAGCAAGCTTTTGACAACCCACGGCATAATGGCAAGCGCACCATGATGTTTTAGACACACAAGACAACTTAGGCAACTTCGAGTCCATCTTAACTGTCTTAATTGGCTTCCGAACTAATGTCAAAGTAATCACACCAAGCCATACTAATACCCAAAGTGATTATATTCAAGTTGCCAGCTCAAATGCGTGGTGGTCAGCAAAGCGGTTGACGTAGAATCCTCGGTATATGTTAAGGGAGTTATGAAATGTAATATATGGCGGTACTGGCTTGTCCCCAAAGACAGGAAGTAGGTGTGCTGCGCGAATGATGCTATCGACATGAATAACCCCCAAATTGTGTGAACCATCTTCAAGAAATGATGGTGAAACGATCCACATCCCTGTCAGTTCGTCGGGTTCATCTACTGTATGACGTGATCAAACCAGTGAACTAATGCACACGGAAAAATCTGGCCATTAGTGTGAGTGAAAGAAAAAAAACAATAAACACGAGCAATGTCCATGCCAAGCATTCCGTTCTTTGTATCATCTGTGCTCACATAGACACAGTTGTACTGCGCGGGGCCCCGGTGCCATGATGGTAGCGCACGAATAGTTTCATGCCGCATACTGCCTATCCCACTCGGGTTGCTCGGGGATACAAAGGTTGCAGTGGCCAAGTTAAAAACTTTGATGCGACCAGTGTAAGGAAGAAGATGACAGCGGGGATTCATTGAATTGGGGTGGAGTTGTTCGGATATAAATCGCGCGATGAGCCTTGGAAGGGAAGGGGTCCCAAGCTCGACTGCAAGCGCTAGAGTGTTCTTTGCACGGTGATATGCTTGCAAAATCCAGTTAGCAGACTTCGACTAACCAAATGGTCAGCAATGTAGTACTCACCAGGCTTGTGGGCCAGTTTTACATCCGAATGTGCAAGCCCGGGCCGTTCATCCACCACCCCTGCTGAGGGGTCTGCGTCTATGGATTGATCCTCCCTATCCTCAGGAGGCATAGGGTTGCCATCATTGCCGCCCTCATGTCTAGCAAGACCCAGAGGGTCAGCTTGAGAGTTTGGAAAAGCTGTGGTAGTGTTAGGATGGAAATGCAAATGCTAGAGCATCATACTAAACTGACCCTGCAGTGTTGACCGGCCAGGGTGTGATACAGGCAACATCCCTCGCGCTTCAAAGTCAGCACGAGCTGCTGCCAGTTGAGACAGGTGCTGGTTGGTTCGAAGGATTTGACCAAGCACGTTGTGTTTGTTTGAGCGCCGCCAAGGTTTCTTGACCGCCGTGATGTGTCTCGACTCGGTGATTGATGTACATAAGCCATTTGGTGCACCAAAAAGTTGGATCAGTGATTCATAATGTGTGAGAGAGTGTTGACGCGGAAGGGCAAAACCATCGGGATGGACACCAATGTCTCTGAAAACCTCACGGTACTGATGAAAGCGACTGAGTGCATCCTGGAGTTCCACCAAAATATCATCAGTGATGACGTTCCGCCAGACAATGTAGCAAAACTCAAAAAAAGCACGAAATGTGCGTATGACATCGTCAGGAACATGGCCCTCGAGGGCTGGAAGGTAGACCTGAATGAACTGAGATGGTAGTAAAGGAGGCTCAAATGATATGTGCGGCGTACCTTCATCAATGCCTTTGAATCGTCCCCAGTCCATTGGGTGAATCCCCGACCATCGGGGAACCTTCGCAGTCCTGGAAATGGTGGTGCTGCGGCAATGCTGACAGCGCCTGTCAAATTTGTACTAGTCCTGCGTCAAAAACACTTACCGTCGGTCAATGTCTGCTAACCGTTTCTTAGCGCCAGCCTTTCCGTGTTCCAATTCAAGGTACTTTCCGACCCACTCAACCAAGTGGTCCTTGAATGTGCCTTTCACAAGCTGGTGGAGAATGTCTGGTGCGAGGAGCTGGCGGATGTCGGCACGAGGAAAGTCATCTGTGAATGGCTGCATGGGTGCAATGGTAGCAATAATTGAGTTTGATATTTGACGACACTTACAACAACGTTGCCATCAATGCCCCATTCATCCCAAAGAACGCCAACTGAAAATTCATCAATCAGGGCTTGCGTAACCTCCAAAGTCCGTGGTGCACCGCTGCCATCAAGGTCGTTTGGGAAAGCAAGACATCTGCAGAGGAGTTTTAGAGACAGGAACATAATACAAAGTAGTAACAAACCTGCCACACCAGTTTTGAACGATCCCAGAGATAAGTACTTGCTCCAGATAGTCAGCGATGTAAGGGCCAATGCCAAAAATGACATGTTGGAAATGCCGGTCAGGACACTTCATAACTTGTGGTGTCAACATGCCGGGTTGGAGGGATGACAGAACTTTCGACATGGCAGCATGAAAGAGCTGTTTTTTGAATCGCCGGAATAGAGGGTCGTCCACATATTTCTTCGCCGCTGTGAACCTTGTGTATCAGTATCATGGCGTGCGTGACCAAAGACGGACCTTTCGGAATGGCGAGAAAAGCAAGAAGTTCAACCCCTTTGCGGTGAGCACGCCGGACATTGTTGTGGATATTTCCAATGGATAGATATACTGGCCAGTAGTCATTCTGGCCTGTCGCCACCGATACTGTTGTTTTGTCGCTGCCGAGAATAATTGGAACAAACATTCCACCGTGTGTTGTCGGGTCATCTGCTATCTTGTCCTGTTGTGCACATGTATTCCTATCATAGTATATTGGACATAGATCATTGAAGACATACCGCTTGCGTCCATGCCCAATCACCCAACAAGAAGTTTTCATACTGTTGCTCCTCGTTGTCTCTGGAAAAGTCCCGGTAAGGAACATAGTCAATTTCTCCTTCAAAGTCTGTGTGGGATAGCATATCAGCTACAAGTGAATATGCTGGACGGAACCAGAACTCGTAGCTCTGGTTCATCCAAGGAGGAACGGCTGCTGGACGTTCACCATCGTACTTGAGTTTGAAGCTCTCCCACGGAACATCCCCGAGTGGAGTTGCGTCGATTGCGTCATACAGGTCTTTATGATCAATGAAGGGGGGTACATGACGTGCCTCATCTGAGTTGGTGTGTAGTGAGTGCGCCCAGAGATTACAGAGCCGGTCAATGTTACCAGATGACATCTCAGCATTCTGGAACATAAACTCTGCGGTTTCGAACCTCAGCCAGTCACCGTATGGAGCCCAGTCATCTGGACTCTTCTCAGAGGCTGGTGGCGCTGGAGTTTTGGGATCGATGACATGACCATGGGTGTCGCAAATTTGACCTGGAAGATTCCTTAGAATACAGATAACCTTTGCTACAATGCCGCAAACTTACCAGTTAGTTTTTCATGATAATCACGGACAATTCCAGGGGCCGGTTTAGTGCGACTTTCAGCGCGGGCTTCCAAGGGACTTCCAGACAGGTCAAACGAATAATTGTGCGCTGATGAGCGGTGGTGTTTTAAGCCAGGGAGTGTCTTAAACCAGCGGTGACAGTTTGCGTGAAGGCATGGTATACGAGGCGCAGTAAATGCGCGCCTGGATGAGTGAGAACGAGGTATGGATTGGGGCATTCTAGGAAGTGGTAAATGGACGACAGAATATGGCTTAGCAGACTCTGTCAAACTTCGTCAGCAATTAAAGACTTGGAGTTCTGGGCACGCTAACGTGTACCCGAAAAAAAACCGACCAGGGCCATTGTCGGTTGTTGCTCTGTCCCCAACAAACCATCCCTCATCCATCTGGTCCACTCCACCAGCCAGGCCATTTTCTACCCTCTCCTCATTAAGATGACACGTCCTACCACCCGTTCAAAGAACTCCAGTCAGCGCCCAGGACAGGTCATCCTTGATACGAAACAGAAACAGCATACCTCTGAGCAAAAGCAAGCAGATGACGCGCAGGCTGAGCAATTGAGGCTAGAGCAGGTCGAAGCTCAAGAGCAAGCTGTCCAACGAGTAGCCAAGATCATTGAACAAGCAGAGCAGGAAGCAAAGGACTTACTCGTGAATGCTCCAAAGCCTAGGCCTCGCATTGTAGTGAAGCCACCTGTCAATCCATCTGTACGACAGGACAATCCAGAGGGCAGTTCTGGTGGCCGAAAGGGTGTCAGTGGACTTGGATCACCTTCACCCGAGGATGATTCTGAGTCCCGTCAAGAAGAGGAAAACAATGAAAGGCTCACTCACATTCAATCCAAAAAGCCACAGACACAGAAAACCTCCACACGCAATGCAGTCGAAGCCGCGCGAAGCAACTATCAGCACGACTTGGAAGCTGATGTCACCGATGTCGGTAGTCAGTCCAGCAGACAGCCTGAGAACTTATGGTCCAGGGAACCAGCACCGAAGTAAGTCTGACTTCTTCACAGTCATACTCAACGTGTACATGGATCAGCTGCTCACTGAAACGGTGCTCTTTTATTGGGACTGCTTTGACCTTAGCATTCAGGCAAAAAACAGCATCACTGGCATGGGTGGAATTGGCGATTGGGCAGACAAACTTGCTGCATTTAAATCGTCTCATCCTACTCAACGTTCATCCTCCTCAAACCTGAACTCCCGACATGCGAGAACTGTCTCCAGCGCTAGCGTTGCAACCAGCTTATTGACTCAAGATCCACAAGAGACTCCAGTCTCCTCTGGCACTCGTGCCTCCAGCCCAACAGATCATGCCTCTAGTCCAACAAATCACGCCGCCTCCAGTCCGACAAACGAGACCCAACTCACCTCGGAGTCCCATGACCCATACATTCAGGGCAGTGATGAATGTGAATGCAAAGTAATGCCCAACCTCCCGAGCAAGGCAGTTCAAGCTGCCTGACGCACCAATGCCATGGTAGGCTTCCTATTGATTCTTCACTTCTCAGGCTCAAATGTTTGGGTAGCGCGTTGCTGAGGTTGTTAGCGATTCCGAGCCAGGCGAATGGGTAACACCGCCTCCTATTGCCAGTGGTATTCGATCTGACACCAAGAAAACTGAGGCGACGGGAACAAGAGGGAAGGGTTGCAAGAAACGGGCCCAACAAAGCGACCAGGCAAGCCATCAAATTATGCTGTACCATACTACATTTGCATGAACTGATTCATACCATAGGGCAACGAAGATTCTCAGTCGGGTGCACCGCCATCCAAGAGAACTAAGGGAGGGGCTCGCAGCACCTCTGGGTCTCAACGTTCGGGTAGTGGAGTCAACAAGAAGTTTGTCAATAACGACCTTCCTCTTGGCGCAACAACCGACAATACTTGGCGACGACTCTTCATCTCTGCACTTGCACACTTTGCTGGCGGATATGACAATCCTTGGGCCATTTCGTCCGATAAATTTACCTCAGTTCTGCAGCAGATATGGAATGCAGTCTACGAAGGAAAAATCAAGCACACGGTCACCAATGATGGGCCTGTTTACCATATCGTAAGTGTTGCATTACGGATTTCAAGTTCTGTATACTAACTATTCTATTAGGCTAGACAGGCTCTCAACAATTGGCACAGTGGATTTGCTGCAGCCGCTGTTGCTGTGATCACGACCTTTTTCGCAAACAATGCCGACTTTGCAAATTCCGTTACACGTACCGAGTTTGCCAAAGCAATGCTCCAGAAGAATCGCTTTCTTTTCAGTGAGAGTAGAGGAACCGACAAAAAGGTAGGTGCCACCACCAATCCATGTTCTTAAACTGATGATATCCACCAGGCATGGTCAGGGTTGTGGAGGGGCCTATTCGTGCTACAAACTTTTGCCCACCATTTCAACTTCATTCAAGGCCGAGTGAGGGTTGGTGCTTTAGATGAGGAGCTAGTGGGTCCTCGCACAGCGCTTGCACTGGCCTGCGCAGCGGTACGATTTATTTCACCCACACTCTGATGCCATCATATCCATATTATCTCCGAACAGGTTTCCCGCATGCTCACATTGGTTGCCAACAATAATATCACATTTAAATCTGACCCGGGCAACTCCAGTGGCGTTTGGACTGCAGTTATCCCCAAGGGAAACCAGTATGAATTTAACGAGACAGTCTGGGGTCCATCGACAAGGCGGTACCTCGAACCAATCCAGAACTTGACTGAAGAAAACTTCACCCTTGTCATTGAGGAAACCCAGAAGTATCTGAAGAAACCTGCCCTGGCACTCAATTCTGCAGCCTCAGATGACGAAGACAGCGAGTTTGAAGATCTCTTTGCCTTCCGCTAAAGGTGCACTCCTCCGACTATTTTTTTTGGCTTGTTTCTTACTTCGGAATCATCCCCTCTCTCCAGATGCCCTGAATGTAGTATTGTCTGATTTGTTCTCGTGAAATGTGTGTTTCGTGTCGTACTCACTACCTAATCCCTATATGTACATACCAAGGACTGTCATTGCAATCTACTATGTCCTCGCAACGGTACAGTTAGATCCATAAGCCAAAAAGTCTCGTAAGACAACGTTCAACTTGTGACTAATCTGTCTTGTCGGAAAATCTGACTTATTGAGCTTCCCATCGAAAATAAGCACCATTAGCAGCGGTTAGACATTTCCTAATTTACTGATGTATTCTCAACAGCCATCACTGTCGAGCACATCGGGAATCACATTCTAGTACATATGTATCAGCATCAGCATCAGAAACCCAATCCTCAGCCACTTCCTCATCCTTGTCCTCACCCTTGTCCTCACCCTCACCCTCCAAGTCACCCTCACCCTTGTCAATATCCTCTTCAGCCCTGTGAACATCACCACCATTTACCTCCTGCAAATCATCTATGTTGAAGTTGTCTGCCGGGTCTGCTACTGGAGCCTCCTGCATGCCGTCCGCCACACATAATGTAGTAACAATGTACAGAGCTTTTCTGCCAGCCTTACTGGAATAAACCCATAATTCTCGGATCACCCTGGTATGGGCCCTTCAGCCCAAGTGGAACTCAAGATGACTGAGAAGATAAGAGGGGCCCGGGAATGCTGGAGCCACACATAGTATCAGTAAAGTGTGTCGGGCCTGTCTCATAGGTTATGACAGACAGCCAATAGAGTGAGTAGGGCCTGGCTGATGGGTTAAGATATACAGCTGAGAGAGTGAGTTGGGCCTGTGTGAAATGCACCGATATACCGCCGAGAGAGAGAGTCGGGCCTGTGGGAGATGCACCGACAGACCGCCGAGAGAGTGAGTTGGGCCTGTGGGAGATGCACCGACAGACCGCCGAGAGAGTGAGTTGGGCCTGTGTGAGATGCACCAAAGTAGCACCAAGAGAGTAAGTCAGGGCTGTTTGAGGTGTACTGACATAGCACTAAGAGAGAGAGTCGGGCCTGTGTGAGAGGCACCGACATACCACTGAGAGAGAGAGTCGGGCCTGTGGGAGATGCACCGACATACCACCGAGAGAGAGAGTCGGGCCTGTGGGAGATGCACCGACAGACCGCCAAGAGAGTGAGTCGGGCCTGTGTGAGATGCACCGACATACCACCGAGAGAGAGAGTCGGGCCTGTGGGAGATGCACCGACAGACTGCCGAGAGAGTGAGTCAGGCCTGTGTGAGATGCACCGAAGTAGCACCAAGAGAGTAAGTCGGGCCTGTTTGAGGTGCACTGACATAGCACCGAGAGAGAGAGTCAGGCCTGTGTGAGAGGCACCGACATACCGCCAAGAGAGTGAGTCGGGCCTGTGTGAGATGCACTGAAGTAGCACCAAGAGAGTAAGTCAGGCCTGTTTGAGGTGCACCGACATAGCACTGAGAGAGTGAGTTGGGCCTGTGGGAGATGCACCGACATGCCACCGAGAGAGTGAGTTGAGCCTGTGGGAGATGCACTGACATGCCACTGAGAGAGAGAGTCGGGCCTGTGTGAGATGCACCAACATAGCACCGAGAGAGTGAGTTGGGCCTGTGGGAGATGCACTGATATACTACCGAGAGTGTGAGTTGGGCCTGTGGGAGATGCACTGACATACCGCCGACAGAGTGAGCCGCATTCGCGGCACATCGCCGATGGAGTCGCCCTGGAATAGTGGGTCACACTTTGGTGCAGCCCTTGTCTTTAGCTCGTGTTGTAGCACATCTTGTAATCTTAATACACTATCAAATGTGATAATAAGATGAGGGGAAATTCAACATCTTAGATTACAACAGTCACGTAGTTACATTATCAAATCGTCAGAGGTATCTAAAAGCTGCAGCAATGAGGCCCGAAACTCCAGGAGCGTTCTCCGGCGTTTGCTGCCAACAAAGAAGTGTCCAGCTGCCTGCCGAATACCCAGCCCAAACATCCGATCCTGCTTGGCAGCTGGGACGGGTATAGTAAACCGACTGATATCCAAGCCCATGCGTTCAGAGAACAGCGCTATGTCAGTCAAACCTAAAGGTTTGTTAGCAAGGGGCATAGAGATAGGATGAGGTCCCTTACCATTGCGATAGACGTCCTGCAAATCGACGCCCATTGACTCAAGGTAATCCAGTATGTCATTGGCGCTTTCATGAACTGTGCCCAACGGGCTATAAGCGTGTCACGCGTTCGTTGACAGAAGTGCTTACCAAATTGGATTTCTTGATCCAGGACATCCAGTTCCCGGTGACGTTCCACGGAGTCAAGGAATCATCCACAACAAGAGCACACCGAGTGTTCCACGTTGCAAATGCTTGGGGGTATCGGCCTTGGCAGGGAAGTTGCATGCATGACGCTGGAGCTCGGCCTGTGAAAATTTGTGCCATCGTCCATATCTACGTCTTCGATGTCGGGCAGCTTAGGGAGTGACTCGGCAAAGATCAGGGAATGCTCTTCGGATATTTCTTCGTTCGGCATTGGCGGCGACTCAAAGACTGGTAGCGAATTGGTACCTGGGTTGGGAGTTCGAGGCAATAGCGATGCCCTCTGAAATGGCTGAGATGTGGAGGGTCGTGGTGATGTACTCCTGGCGTCGCTGTTTGAGTGTTCTGTTTGCAGACCTTTAGTGTCCCTGAGTGTCAGTGAAGTGGAAGGCGTTGAACTCACTGGGGGATGCAATTGTGTCAGCAAGCGCTAATCGGGCCAAAACCTGGTCGGCGATTGCGCTGTATGGGTCTATTCCTCTGATAGTTAGTAACCCTAGGATTGGACTACTGGGAGATTTACCATCTCGCTCATCATCAGGGGTGTCGTCCATGATGCCAAAATTGGCATCTGATAGGGTTTGCTGAAGCTGATGCCGATGTGGCCGATGATCGGTGAAAGCATCTGTCAACGTCAAACAAATCGGCAATCAGATCCAGAAAGCATAGGAATAGAGAAACTCACCAGGGAGAGCGAATCGAATGGTTTTCTTGGGAAGAGGCATTGTGGAGGGAAGGATTGATCTGGCTTTGGCCTGCCTTTAAATTGGTGGCCCAGGTCAAAGTGTGGGGCATTGGAATCTGAAATCGGCCTCAACCTTATTGTTTGCCCTGACCAGTCGAGCACTGCCACCTCGGCATCTGCCGAATTGTCGTTTGCCGAGACACGTCAACAACACGTTGTCGGAGCTTCAACGTGCATTCTCTCCACTTCACCCATTCTGCTGTTCTCTCTACTCCCTCCACACAACCCCCTTGCGACATGCCTTGGAAGACGTTTGCTCAGAAGATGATTGAAGAATTGCAGCAAAGGATGCTCGTGGTGCTGACTTGGGTGGGTCAACCGGTTCCAGCTGGCTCATCGCGGTCAGTGGTATGGCAGGAAGCGATAGCAGAGTTGAGGGAACAATTGGTGCGTGGCACAGTACTGAGATTGTACATCAGACACTAACCTTACACAGCAATTTATTGACGCAATGTGGGATGGATCCACCGAGATTCCTCGGTGGATCATTGCATGTGCCATCGAGTTGTCGATGCTCAGTCCCAACCAATACCCATCGTGGGATCGAATTGCACAGGCCAAGATTGATTGACAGCCAGATCACCCCTGGCTTCACCCCTCACCTCCCATTGTCGAAGCTAACGCTGCCACATCTGTCATGGTGACAGAAGGTACATCCGAGGAGGAGGGCGAATCAATTGGCCACCATGAAGACACAAACACTCAGGCTGTCGTGCCACAAGGGGTCTCACGGGAGCGGCAGCCAGCACAGCAGGATGAAGAAGCACCAATGCAAGGGCGCATCGATAAATGCAAGGCGAGGGAGGTCGACCCCGAGGCTGCACTGATGCCAGTCACCGGAGACAGCAAAGGCAAAGGGAAAGCAGTCGAGAAGATGAAGAAGGAGGAAGAGGAATTGCCAGAAGGGCGCTCTCATGCGTTCGCCGAGGTACTAGGAAGTGCCCTAGGGCGTGGAAGATCGATGGCCAGGTCGACAGATGCCGACAGATCCGAGGTTGCTGAATCATCGGCCAGAGCCAATAGCACCACCGACATTGCCGACTCCTCGGCCAGAGCTACCAGTACCACTGACATCACTGAATCCTCCGCTGGAGCTACCAGCACCAACAACGACGGCGCCCGACCACCATGCAGCAACTGCTGTGACAGGGATCTTCCCTGCAAGCCCCAGACTCATAGCAAGGCCTGCGACCGATGCTTCCACTGGAAGATTCGGTGTTTGTGGGTAGCCGAAACTCGGGGGCGGTCAGTCTCCTGACCTCAAGGGTGTACCAAGTCTTGCACATGTCCAGCATCCCCTCCCTGATCGAAATCTCCGTCTGTCAAACCGAAGACACCATGCTGATTGTTGGCGAAGAACCCCGCAGTGAAGGCTGACGAAGCGCCGAAGGCATCCAAGCCCGAAGACCCCTGCTGCCCCATGTTGTCGTCATTGATCCCCATCTCCTGATTGGTCCAATCCTTCAACATCAGTGGCAAGCGATGAACAACCCTTGGCAGTGAAGCGTCCCCGGCGAGACAGCAAGGCCTCACAGCCGGCAATATCAACCATCAAGTCTTACCTCGTGGATTTGTCAATGAAGGGCCCAAAGGCCCATGGCACTGTCAAGAAGACACTCGGTAAGTATATGGCTCCATGATGATGAATATGCTAACCAAGTCGTTGCTAGTGTTTGATGGGGTTGAAATCCCTGCAATGAAACCTTGGCCTTGGATCATCCCCACCCGATCGCCAGCCCCCGGCCCATCCTCCTCAACCGACATCAACCTGCCTTCCACCTCTGCAGTGTCTGGGAACAGTGAGGTCCAACGCCTCGCCGAAGAATGCGACCAGCTGCGTCGGGACAATACGGCGCTGGAGCATCGTGTTTGACTCCTCGAAAGCAGTCTCAACATGTTTGGGCAAGTCCTGAAGGGCTGATTCCCAGACCTCGGCGACTCTCGCCTTCAGTTCCTGTTCGCCGACATTGTTCAATCGGCCGAATCTTCCAATGCAGGTTTGGCGAACACACCTCCATCACCATCCCCTGTCCATTCACCCTCATCCCCAATGCCTCGCGGAACAACAACAGCAGTTGTCCCCTATAGGTCAGTTCCCCACACGCCTTTGCCATCCCCATCTGGCCTGCCAGTGAACCGATTCGAAGAATTGCCCAATGAAGATTTGGCAATGGACACAACCGAGATCTCCCAGAGCGCTGACACAATCGCCAAAGGAGAGACTCAGAGAATCACCAATGGAGTCCCTGCAATGGCCAACGAAGATTCGGCAATGAAGACCACCAATGAGGCTGCTGATGGAGAGACATTGATTGCCAATGGCAGGCGCACGGATCACGAGTCGGCCTTGTGCAGGACTGAGGTCGCTGATCGTGCCGGCGAGCTTGCTGACAGGACCAAGGTCGCCGATAGCAATACAATGGCCATCGTCACCGACCAGATGGCGAGGACCGACATTGCTGCTGAGGCCATGACCGGCGAAAGCACTAACACGGTTGCCGATGGTAACGCCAGCATGGATATGAACGGTAATCAACACATCAGTGATACCCCCGGCATAGGTGTCAATGCAGGTGATCACACCGTCACACAAGCCAATCAAATGGCCGAAGCTGGCAATCATCATGATGGCGCATCAGGCGACACAACTGAGACATCGGGAGCTGTGGGTGAAAGCATGTCAGTGGAGTGAAAGGACTTTGTATATATACCATCTTTCTTGCACATATAACCCCATGCATCTGCTCACTATGTACATAGTCACTGTACAATCTAATCCATCCTTTTACGCCTTTTGGCCTTTCGTTGACCCGCTGTGAAATCAGCATCAGGTGGTGGTGGCGGTCGCCAATTACAACCTGATTGCCGAGGTGTCTCTGGCTCGGGAACAATGTCTCCCTTGGTGCCCAGTAATTTATTCACCGATCCTCTGACCCTTACCCCCGATGGCTCTCCTGGCTTGCGAGTGATCCTCTGTTCAGGGATGATATCTCAGTGTTCACCTTGTGACATCTTCATCGGCGGTGTTGCAGGATCTTCCTCAATGTCCCATTTTGTCGGGGAACCCTATCCCCAGTTGTCACTTTCAGTGATATCATTGTGGAGTAAGGCTGACCTGAGCCTGGTTGGGTTGATCGGCAGATGTATTGCAAATTTGTTTCACCTCCTGTCTCTTCTGTTCTGATTGCTTGCTACCGGTAGTATCCACTTCCCTAGATGCAATCACTGCCTCGGTACTTTCCTACACCAACTTACCCACTGTTTTCTTATCGGCCACCAGTGTTTCCACTGGTTTCCCCGATGCCCGAATGTTGGATGTGCCTTCTTCTTTGCCTTGCACCGGATGCACATGTGGGACATGAGAGGAGGGTACTTTTGTCTTCATCACCGACCTCAATGGTGGGCCACTTTTGTGATGGTTTGGCTGTGCTGCTTTGCTCTGACTGTAACGCACAGCGTAGTAGTGACGTAGCGTGCTGCGATACAAAGAGAGGTTCGCGAGTTAATGAAGAGAGAGCAAGTGACGAGTAGAGGAATCCTTGGAGAGTGATGCCGAGTTTCGAGACGATGCGAAGCCTAAGCTGGTCTCACCTATCTAGGAACGTCGCTAGACTCGGTGGTCACTAGAAACTACACTGGTATTGCGTAGAACTAGCTTAGGGAAATTACAGGAGGGCGAGAGAGCGCCCTTATATATGGTAGGCCCCTTCTAAATAAGGAAGAATGTGCAGCATCCGCAGTAACTAAAATATGACTCGATGCGCAGCATATAAGTCATGGTGAGTCAGAACGAGTCAAGACGAGTCATAAATAAAAGGCTATGCCGCAGGCGGTGAAGTCCGAATAAGGCGACTGCGACAGAATGGGAAGTAAGCCTAAATAGGGTATAGGCGGGGCGCCGTGTGAGACAGAAAGAGAAGAAGATTGGGAAACGTATCTGGTATAATGGAGGACGACTCCATTACGAATACAACTGCGTACGGTGAAGAGAACGAGACTAGAAGTCGAGTGAACGAAAAAGCATAGTGAAAAAGATGTACCCCCTCGTAAACCGTAACACTGACCATCGGAGTGTTCAAGTGGGACTACAGGGACTTCCCTGTAAGCATGATGCAGTGCTTCATCACCATCTGTAGTAGTTAATCACATGGGTCAATGCAGCATCACAAAATGGGTACCTTGATCGGGTGCATGTTTTGTGCCTCGCCCGGGTAGAACCATCTTTTCTGCTGCTACTGAGTGTCCGGTCTTCTTTTGCCAAAGGCCACCAATGTTGGATGGTCTACCCGTTGGGTTCTGCTGATTGATCCCTCGCACAACTTGTGCCTTTGAGGGCCCAGGGGTTGGTTGCTGAGTCGCCACACTTCCTTTCAATCTTTCCTTTTCTTGCTCAATGATGGACCTTTTTGGAGGTCACATGGAGAATGTAAAGGTGTTCCCATTATCCAGACCAGCCGATGCAGGAGCCTGAACAATGAGCTCAGTGATTGTGGCCGATGCTCTATTTGGCGGCTCAAACGATTCGCCGATATCGGCCTTTCTCTTGCCTTCTGTGCCCGACTTCCTACTTCTTTTCTAATGTCCCAGAGAAAATGGTTGAGCCTGTGAAACGGGAGGCAATGATGATTGGTGACTGCGGTCTGTGTGATGTCCAGTCACCTTGTTGACTATGTCCTTTGTGATTGCGCCTCCGTTTCGGGAACCGGGGATAACTTCTGCTCGCTCCTTCCCTTTGGAACGTGGGTTCCTCGGCAGTATCTCTTTGTGGGCGATGCACGAATTCACAGCAGCATCCCGCATGGGCTGCACCTCCTCATCCATGAGCTTCAGGCCTTTGCTACGGGAACTGGACATGACATCGGCACGCTCCTTCCCCTTCAAACAGCCATTTTTCGGAGGCGCTTCTTCATCGGCAATGCATGGTGTTGCATAAGCAGTGTTGGTGGGCTGCAATTCCCATTGGGCGATATTCAGGCCCGACCCTTCCCAATGGGTATCATTGACTGCTGAACTCTCTATCTGCTCCTTTGCTTCATTGACAGTCTCCACGCTGTTACTTTCAGTGGAGCCATTATCCAAATCATCAGCATCCTCTCCATCCTCATCGGGGTTCCCAGGCCTCATCAGCCGACTACCCTTCAGCCAATACTGGAACTCGAAGACATCCTTGGGGTACTCCTCCTGTCGCTTTTGGAAGAAGGTCAAAAATTGGGTTGCATCTCTGGTCGTCATATGACTAGGATCGTCTGGAAAGACAAATTGCCTGGGAAGATGATGTTGCAGGAAGAGTTTGTCTTGAAACATCCAGAGCTTCTTGAACGGCGCTGATGCTTTATTCTTTTGAGAAGCATCCCCTATGACATAAACAAGTCAATCAAGCCGAGGGTCAGCTGAATTCCACATACGATAGTGGGATGTCAGGAATGCCCTGACCAAGGCCTGCTTCTCGGCCCAAGTGTTATCGGCGATATTGGGAATCCACATTGTCCCATCTGCCATCGTGATTTTCTTTATTAGCTCGTCCCTATTGATGATTGTTCCACCTTTCTTGACCTTCCTTTTCTCGGCCTCGGATGCATCCTCCTTTGCTTCTGCTTCAGCCTCTGGAAAGCATTCCAGAAGGTACTTGTCAAAGGGGTCAAGAATAGCATCTGTCCCTGTGAATTCCGGTCCATTGGCAATCTTTTTGTTGAAGTCATATCTACATTTCATTAGCCGATTGAGAGCCGAGAAGAATTGGGACACACATCTGAGAGTACAAATCCCCCTTGTCATCTTTATACCCTGACAGGATCACCAGCCGAAGGCCACCACATTTCCACATCTCCTCGGTGAACCCTTTCATCACCTTGTATGCTCCCTTAGTCGCGAACCTGGTTTCAAGATATCAGCCAAACATGCTTGAGCATTGGCAGCGTGAACCAACCGATGTTGTGCCTCGGCAGATCCTCCCTGGCTATTCCACTCCTTCGCTGTAGCTTCAGCAGCTTCTAACCGTTCATGAGAGAGCTCCGTCATCAGAATGGTGAGGGCTGGTTGCCAGCACTCTATGTTGGCAGCGTTCCTTGGTTTCCCGAATCTCTTGGCAATTATATCTCACAACCGTTCCTTATCTGTCTCCCGAATGACTGATTGGGCCATCCGTTTCTGCCCCAGACGAATCATTTTGTTTTTCCCTTGGCCTCGGCCATGTCAGCGCATCCAATGATTATACACCTTGTTCCTAAATGTCAATCAACCCCAAGGCACATATAGCAGCACTTACTCTCAGTCTTGCTGACCATTCTGCAGAATCTATGTCTGTATGGACGCTGAGTGCATGCAGGCGATCACCGATCGCCTTCCAGATGACCTTTCGGCTCTTTCGATCTGCTGCCTTCCATTCCTCCCAGCTTTCCCTTAATATTAGAAGGACCTCAGGTGTAAACACAGAAGCAATGATGGCTGCTGTTTCCCCCGATTCCCCTGGGACTGCATCGGCCTCCTCCCCCTCACCCTCATCATCACCATCCTGCCCTTCATCGGCCCCATCACCCTCCTCCCCATCATCAGGCTCTTCTGCAATGGTGGTGGTACCTCCTCCTGCCTTCAGTTGGTCCACATTTCTTCTATCCAGATCGAGCTTTGAGTGTTGCACGTCGCTGAGGTCATCCTCCTCTTCCTCAGAGTCTTCCGCTGAATCAGAGTCACCATGTTCGGTTGCCTGATATTCGGTTTTAGCATACATGGATTCTGTATCAGACATGGTAGACAGCGATTTGAGAGTCGGAAAGACAGCACAATGCTCATCGGAAATGTATTTCACCTCCTACCCAATTTGCTTTGCAGCATTTTTGGGTTCAGTCCCTATCAGGTCGTGTGTCAACCGAGATGAGCGAGCCGATAAGGTGTGGTTACCCCCCTGTGTTCGTGCAACAGGGATCAAGGGCTGGATGATTGCTATGCATTGCCAGTTGGCAATGCCACGCCGAGTGACGTAATACCCCGTATTTGATTAGATTGCTACAGCTTAAAGCACCGAAATTGAGTGACACACCTGGACAGTTAGCTGGGGTGACATAATCAGTGAGGACAGGCAGCATGTCATGGAAAAAGAGGGCATTGAATCCAATGGTAGAATATATGCAACCTCCTCCAACTACATTGCTATCTAGTGATCATTATGGCTAAGCATCAA